>QQSS02185312.1:0-28175 GCA_003687565.2 Craspedacusta sowerbii | reverse complement strand
TATAAGCTTTGGCTCGTCATAGGGGGCATGTACGACCTGAAGCTCTTTTGCGAGTTTGGAATTTTATCCGCAAGTGCATCCGCAAATCTATCTTGTCGGATATGTCAAAAGAATGAGAAAATTAGAAAGAAATTGCTTGTTGTTTCGGAAATTGTGGAAGTTCAGAAGGATATAATATGTTCGCCATAGAGTCGACCGAATCTGCTTTGTCAGTTACGGCCTTAACCGAAACTGCATGGCCGTAACGTCTCGCTCAATTTCGGCAGAAACCGGTTATGCCTGTTATGCCTGTACATAAACTGAAAATGCATCAAGGCATTCAAGGTGCGTAGACCTATTTTTACTCATCAGCGTACGATTATACTTCGTAATCATTGAAGCGTCCGTCTGCGCGCACGCGCATCGGGCCGGTTAACTGACGGCACTTGCATGCTGGCATGTACCGAAATTGCACCGATGGTTATGGCCGTAACCGAACAAATACCGAACCTGCAAATTGACTTACCGAAACATCGCCAAAACAACGGTTTCAGCGCCGTAACCTAAACCGAAATTTGGTCGGCCTCTAGTCCGCCATTGAACGCCTTCGTACTTAATGGAATTCAATTTAGGGACTTCCAATCAGGATCGAGGTGCAACTTCCTTCCAATCTATGTCGAGCACTGTTGTTCCGTTTCTTCCGAATAGGGGAGACGCTACGGAACCAACAAAATGGCAGGTGGCTCTGCTTTAGGACAGAAAAGGCTCGCACCTCATTTTGGTTTTGCGAACTCATCAAACCTCTTGACCTTTGATAAAAAGATTTCTATTAAAGAGCAAACACATTCTCCGATTTATGCTTACGTAAATGAAAATCGATTCGATTCTTTAGGGTTCGGTCCAATTAAAAGGCTCTTCCTATTAAACAAGTTTGATTGCGCGTAAGCTCGTACTTACATAAAGAGCTCGACAGGCAAACTTAACAACTGAAGTCCAGTATTAAACAAAATATTTTATGCTCAGTACATACTGGTTGGTAATAACTGTAGCCCACAGCAGTCGATGATTATTTTACTTAAATAATTAATCCAGACTTAAATTTGAGTCAATATAAAGTTCTTAGTCCAAATTCCTAGTAAAGTATGCGATGATTAGAGTTAAAGATATAAATCATTCAAGTGAATTTATTATTAGCTCGTAGTTGCACTTTTGAACCTATAGAATACACTTGTATTGGACCTAGGATACATGCCAAAACACGGATTCTTGAGCTTTTCGTTTCAGTCTGTATTAATTTATGCTACTCTCTGCAGAAGATGTCTCATATCAGTAGCATTACTAGGTACATATAGAGAAGCAAATTGCACAGGTTCCGTGTTTTAGCTCACTGAACACAAGGTACTGACGCGAGGTTATCATGCGATCAATCAAAACAATTCTATCTGGATTCATCTGTCTTTCTATCCCTGGTTCCTCGTCGCATACCTGTTCATTTATAACATTTTTCAGCAGCCAATCCTTCAGCGGATTCTTAACTTTCAGGTACTGGGAGAGATACAATGCATCTGGGTGCTGTTAAGGAGCTGGCCTGCGAGCAGAAACAACAACAACAACAGCAACAGCAACAAACAAATGCCCAGAATGTAATGTATTATTACTAACCGAACTAGCTGTAAGTTACTCCATGCTGTGTTATATACTTTTTCTATTTGTATAGTTGCCAGCTGGCGAATTCTATTGTTAAGATAAGATAAGATATAATTTTTTCGCTACTCGGCATGGATGACTGCGAGCAGAAACAACGAATGATGCCATGTTGTCCGAACAGCCTTGCGAGGGGTGGTTTACTTCACGTCATCCATGCCGATTAGCAATGAAAATCTTATCTTATCTTATCTTAAGAAGAGAACTCGCCAGCTGGAAACTATACAAATAGAAAAGTATGTATCGCAGCTTAAAGTAAGTTGCAACTAGTCCGGTTAGAAAGAATACATTACGTTTTGGGCATGGCTCTCCGAGAAGGCTGATAGCCTTTTCATGGAGCGCCATATTTTTCAGGCTATCCTTACGCGGGTGTTACTTAAACTAATGCATGTGGCGGCGATGAAGTCATACTTTTACATTGCGGCTTGCATTAGAAGTGAGACAATAGGTCAGAGTCAGCTGAGACACGAAAGTTGAATCCCAAAGCGAAGATACTTAACTCGTGTACTGTGGCAAGTGTGTAACTTCAAGAGTACTTGTATATACAGACCACGTGAACTTCTAGGCTGATAACATGACTTTGTTAATGATTGATCATGATTTAAGAATATTGGAGGTTCACCAAGCACTTGGAATAACAGGCAATTGGAGAAGAAATTTTTTAAAAAACTCGTATTTGAAGGTCTCTATGGTCTGGCATTCTTTAGCTTTAATGCACTTGAAACGATCCCACAAACGTGGTCCACGTGATAAGATTCGGAACCTGCTTTTGCCGATTCGAGGTCTCTCTACATATCCAAATTTCGAAAGTCGACTTCCATATCAGCGGTCTGTTCGGTTAAAGCAAGGCCTGTCTCTGTGCAGACCAGGGAGACAAAGACGGCATCTGCCGTCAGTGCTACTTAGCTAGGACGGGGAAAAAGACACACCGCAGCTAGGCATGCGTTGATTGTCTGTCGTTTTCGGATCTCATTACTATAGTTGGCGCCCGAAACATAATGTCTCGCATAAGGCGCAGCCATCGAGAGACCTCACTGCAGTTAGCTGCTGAAGACCGTAAGAGGAAATCAAAAGGTCTGTCGACCAGAAACGGCAAAAGGCAATTCGGTATTTTATGGTGATGTCTGCAGCGCTGATTTTCTTATTTTCATCCAAGGATCTAAGAAGAAACTCAGTTTGTACAAATGATGATTTTAAAGCAGTCAAAGGGCGACGTCAAAAACGCAAACGTTAGCGGAAATCAAATTTCAACAAATACTTGTCATTTTTTTCCAGAAGGAATTCTTCCACCAGAATGTTTAGCCTGCAGTCAGCGAGCTAGTGCGCGACGCACGTAACCATGTTTATAAGAGTCACTCCACTGCTCAACTCCTTTGCTGGTGTTGCGAAGACGCTAGCAAGAGATCTCTACGCCGACCCCTCCGCAAAGGAAAATGAAACTAGCGAAACGTTAACCCACACGTTCACTCGTCAATTTACAAACAGAACCTGAACTATGCAATCAATTACGCTGTATTCTCCTAGGAACACACAGCCTCTCGTCTAGTTGATGGTAAGCCAGCGCAAATTCCAATACATAAGCTCAAGGAAATGTTTGGTAAGTGGGATCTCAGCAGCAATTTTATAGCTGTAGAACACTGGATTTGATGAACTGAGCAAGCTGGAACATACTGACATTCGATATAAAGGATGCAAGTGTTATTTTAAAACTTTCATTATATATTGGCATATTTCTTAACGTGCCCTCGAAGCAAAATTGCTAATGACTTAATCCATCACCAAGAAATCTGTAAAAATTCTTGGAAAATTAAGCATGTGGGTTACTTTCTTACATCTTAGGTGTATTGTCTTTGAAGATTTATGTTTGGTGTGGGTGTGAGTGTGGCGATGAGAAATACCCAGATAAGCTGGCTAGCCAAGGCAATCACTAGGGAAGACAAGGCAAGTACGGAGCCTGAGGTGGGTTACTATATTTTCAAAAGCAAAATAGCAAAGAAAAGAAACCAAACTAGACGTTATTACGCGGTTATGAGCGGAGCATTTTACATGAGGGTAGCCTGTTGGAAGGGCTATCCATCCAACTTTGCGTATAGTTCGCAGAGCTCTGGAACATTCTCTTTAAAGCCTTTGTTGCAGCGCACCAATCAAAATACGCCGCGAAATTCTGATGTTCTACCACAACGTGGAACGCGTACGCTTGTTGATGTATGGCGAATTGACCTCGTAGAGAGTTGCGGCAACCGGTGAAATTCAGGTATGATTTTTATTTGTTTCATCCAATTGAAGTTACAGAAGCAAGGTTCTTTGTCGATATAAGATAGGAGATTGAATGGCTTGTATAAAATAAATAAAATTATGGAGAGGCTACCGCGTTTTATTAGCGTTGCGCTGTATCGTAGTCGAAAGCACTTGTTGGTACGACTTTTACTTTGCTAAGGAGGATGCTATTTTCAAAGATAGCACGACTTAAATGGATGGATTTGATGGTTATACGTTGTGGATCTGGTCTTAATACTGTAAAACATCCTATTCGGTTATACAACCATGCCTTCACTTGGATTGCTTTCAAAGACTCTATGTTGTTGAAAAAGAGGAACGTTGTATTGCGAAGCAGCTTAAGGTTGATACTTATAAGGAGGATAATTGTTGTAATAGCATTGTATCCTGTTATTTAGATCAGAAATGAATAAAGGCTACATAAGACTATACTTTCTTCTAACTGCCTTGTCTCTTGGCTTGCTTCCGTTAGCTGGTAGGTTTATTTACTCTTAAAATTTTGATAATGGTTGTATGGTCATAGTTATAGTATGATTTTATTGTTATTAATTAATGTGAAAAAGGTGTTTCCTCCACAGCTGGGAAACACAGTTTATCTTTCATGTCAGTGATAATGAAGGCTTTTTTCCGGATTTGTATAGAATTTTTTTTAAGAAACTCTTGCTCAGGCTTCTTCTGTACCTGGAAAGAATTTTTTGTTGAACAAATCCTAATGGTTGCTGAGTTGAAATTAATTACTCTTAGCAAAAAATGAATCTTGTAAATCTTAAGCATTCAGCGATTTTTGTGATGTAAGATCACCTAAAAATGCAATCTGTAGCAACCAACTAGGATCTCATTTACATGGCAATTACAGCAATGCTTTGCAATTTGCTGCTCCCAATGCTGAAGTAGAGGCAATAATTGGCAGACAGACCAAAGAAAGAGGCAAGAAATACATTGAGATTAGAGGGAGAATATTCATGACCTTTTAATCTATTTTTGAAAGCAATGACCTTTTCTATGCTTAGCCTTCATCTTTACAATTCCTGTTGAGCCAAAAATTCATCTACTTAATATTGTGCAATTTTTTTAAAATTGTAGATTCTATAGCAGTGATGTCCGTTGATCTTGGTAGTGAATGGCTGAAGATTGCTATAGTTAAGGTAAATATCATTCATGCACAAAGGCACATTATGCTCTGTGCATTTAATATCTCGTCTATGACAATGCAGATGAGTGTACAAGGTCTTCTAAAATATGCAGGTATTGTCATGTTTACGGTTTCATGGCAGAGCATTTGTTGCTTTCGTGTACCCTGTTGAAGCTTGATTTGCGAACTAAAAATCGCCTCTCAGATCCATACATCTGATCTGTTAGCTTTTGCAGCATTTCTAATTTAAAGGATTGGTGCAAGTCAAAGGTTTGTAGAACCTTGTCAGGATCTTGAGGTAATTAGGGTTAGTCTTGGTATTAGAAATTAGGCAGATGTGCTCTTACTATCTGCAGATTCAGTTTCGCAGGTTTTACTATTGTTTTTACAAAAATTGTTCTTGGTTTTTGTTTAGCCTGGTGTGCCTATGGAAATAGCTTTGAACAAGTGAGGTGGTCTTCACTTTCTATTTGTATAAGCTTAGGTTGCTGGCAGGAAAATTTTGTAAATTTTCATTAAGGTATGATGTGCTATTTCATCTTGTTTTGGAGAATCTGGTTTACAAATTGCGATTTGTGCAAGGTGACTTTCTGTGTGGATGCTGTAAGGCTGACCGTTACGAAGACTTTTCTGTCTTTCAGGGAGTCAAGACGAAAAACTCCTTTTGTTTTGGCTTTAAAGGGCAATGAACGCTTTTTCTCAGATCCAGCTGATGTAGTGGTAAGCTGTAAATTAAATTAATTTTCTCTTGATTTTGCAAAGTGCTTTTTGGATTTGCTGGATTACTTTTAGCGGTTTCATCAAGCCAGATCTACGGATTTTGTGAGCCATATTTCTACTGCAGTATTGGTGGGATGTTCCTGTCCATGCTGACGACTTGAATTTGAATGTCTAAGAATCAACACAGTGTGCCGGATTCTTCAGTGATATATTAACATGTGGTTGATTTTTAACATTTGCTTTTTAAAGGCTTTGTCTTTCTCCAATGCAATCATCTAAAAAGATCAAACTTTCTGGTTCGTTCCTTACTGCATTTTTACCAGGTTAGTCAGTTCAAAATGATGAAATTCAAATTTAGCTATACTCTCATCTTCTGTAACTTTTTAGGCCACCAAGCAGCCTACTAAAGCTTACCTCTATATAGCCCATCTTATTGGGAAGAAGTTTGATAGTGATGCAGTAAAGTTGTATAGACAGAGGTAATGTATGAGCATCTTGTTGTCTTTAGGTCAGTGCTAACAGATGATGATCTTTTGTCTTAAGGTCATATGAATCTGTTTGAAAGCTTTTCATTCAGATCATTTTAAAAGAATGTGGCTATGCTCGATTTTCGGAAATCTGCTGGTGCTGTGTATTTTTGTGGCTGAGTTTTGTAATTGTTTTGTTTGGTAAATACATCTTGCAGGTTTTCTCACTACAAACTGTTTAAAGATGAAATTAGAGGTACTTCTAGCTCATTTTCCCATTGTTTTAGTTATGAAAATAGCTGTTTTAAGATCGCAACCTGGTCTTTGCTTGTGAGAACTATTTAATTCATTCAGCTCGTGCTACTGCTTATTGCAGGTGCTGATATGTTAGTGTGTGTTTTGTTGTTTCCATGCTCTCTCTCACCTGTCACTAACCTGCACCATTTTCACAATCTATTGCTACTATGATGGAGTTAGATACAGTTATCTTCTTCACGGATCTTTTTTTTCAGGTACTGTCCTATTTGAAGGTGACGAGTAAGTTTATAGGTTATGTTGTTGATGTTTTTCTATATTCTTTACCTGGCTTTTGACCCGTGTTTTTCATCATGCATTCTGTTATTTATGAAATGCAGAGGCAAATGTGAGGGTTGTAAGTTCTTAACACAGGCAGGTATTTGAAGCTTTGGACTTGGTGTCTGTAAGCTGTTGTGTGTTTCATTGATGTTTCTAGTGAATCTTTCTGTTTCTGTTTTGATTGATGGGGTACTTCTGCTACAGAGCACGTATTGTTTTGCGAGTGTTGTTTTTTTTCCTTCAATGCACCCATTTCTGTTACACTCGTTTCAGCATTGATGGAAGTATAAGAAAGTATTCAGTTGAAGAACTCCTTGCGATGACTCTTAATTTTACACGGCATGTGGCTGAAGGCTTTGCTGATCATCCGATGAAAGACATTGTTCTTACTGTTCCAGTATACTTTAACCAGGCAGAAAGACGAGCAGTTCTGGAGTAAGTCATATTCGAGTATTAGGCAATTGATAATTTTTCTCTTATAAACTCTTTTTGACTGTTTTTTCCGTGCCAGTTGTCTGTTTAAGGTGCTAGGCTTTGAGTAGTAAATTCCTAGTGTAAATGCTATAGCATGTTTTGCATGGACTGGTTGATTTTTTAACACCTTTCATCTTGGTTCTTTTCATATAGAGCTGCTAAGATGAGTGGTTTAAATGTCCTTCAACTTATAAACGATAATACCGCAGGTAAGTTTTGTAACTTCTGTGCGTTCGCTTTTAGCATAGTTTTCTTCCAAAATGCTTAAGTTGAATTGGAACTTATAAGCGTGTTGCTTTTTTTATGCGTTTTGCCTTTATTTTGTATATGCTAAAATGTTGTTCAAGGCAAAGAATAAAGCTAATAATTTATGTGACGTTTCTGTCTTTTCTTGGACCATCTTCAGACTAAACGAAAATGATACAAGAAAAAATAAATTAAAATAAATTTTAAAAAAAGGAAGCAGAAAAGCAGCTTCAATTTTATCGAGTCTGACTGAACGTTAAGTGAGTTAGCAAATTTATGGTGCGCGATCATCATTATCGTTCATTTGGACTCGATAAATTAAAACTGTCGTAGCTCGACTTCGACGATTTTGTTTTAGCTTTATTCGTTGCCTTGAAGATTTACCCATTGAGAGTCCTTATTTCTTCTCTAAAATGTGGTTTTCAAGAAAATAAAACGTATGTTATTTACATTGATTTTTTTTTCTTCAGTGGCATTAAACTATGGAATATTCCGAGCCGCAACTTTCAATGCTACTGTCAAGGTATGTTTCGCTCCGCGTATGCAAACTTGTAAGACCTGGTTGGGAGTGTGATAACTACATCAGTTGTCACCTAAGCACAGGCTACTGTGTATCCATTCTAGCAGCCCACCGAGTATGATCTTAACTGTGCGGATTTTCCTATCCATGTTTTTCACAGCACTTGAATTGCTTTGTTTCAGAATGTGATGTTTTACGATATGGGTGCCAGTCATACAACTGTTACAATAGTAGGTAAGTTAATGTATGGTGAACTAATGTATGGTGGTATAGGACTTACTGGCTTCATTGTACAAGAAAAGGATGTACTTGTAAGCATGCTGTTTTTTTTTAAAGGAAGTTAATATCGTTTAATTGCTAGTAGGCGTCAATCTACGTACGTCATTTAGGTTACAGTACCGTTAAGGTTAAAGATCGAGGTTACGTTGAGACGGTACCTCAACTTGTTGTGAAAGGTGTCGGGTATGTATGACTTTGCTTCGAAATATTCTGCTGATTTTTGGTTTGAGTTATGCAATTGATTGCTAACCGAAAGGCTTGTCTTCTATGAGCTGTCATTGGTGTTCATTTGGCAACCTTCTTGTTTTTGCGTTATGAGAAGTGCTGATTTTGAAAAGCAAGACAGAAATCCATGTATGCAGTTTTGGTAGTTCACTGAGCAGCATCGCAGCTGGAGTCTAGAAATTTATATCCAAAGCCGTTTTGAAGTAAGTTTTTGGCGACAATGTTGAAAGCCGAAATTAAACGTATGAAAAAGCTGGATGAAGTTGTCTATGTATCCAAGGGAATGTGCTTGCATGGATGCATGCTTTGCGGATCTTCGTGTTGTATGATTCAGCCGTACGATATCGTTCAGGTTCGACACGACTCTTGGAGGGCTAGAAATGGACTTCAGGCTGCGAGATCTGCTTGTTAAGCGATTCAAAGTACGTTTTTCATCGCCTTTTTTGGACTCGGTGCTTTAGCGTTCTGGTACGTGTTTGTATTATATCAAAGCAGGGCCTCGCAATCAAGTTGCACGTATTTGTAACATTTAGTAGCTTTCAAAATTGACAAATACGGTCAGTATATAAAAAATCAATAATGGCTTGTTCAAATATTTTATTTTTTTCGTGACCGTTACCATAAAGGCTAGCTTTCTTGTATGCATGTGCTTAACTCATGATAGGAGAATGTTAAGACTAAGGGAGACATCACCACAAACGCAAGAGCCATGGTGAAGCTGCTCAAAGAAGCCAAGCGCGTGCGCCAAGTTCTCAGCGCCAACGTCGACCACAACGCCCAGATCGAGGGTCTCTTCGAGGAGAAAGATTTCCAGACGAAAATCACTCGTGCTGAGCTGGAAGAAATGTTCGCTGATTTGTTTGCGCGCGTGGGCGAACCCGTGAAGATGGCTTTGGATTGTGCTGCTATGACTTTGGTAAGAGCACGCTTCCTTCCTTAGATATTGATCAGTACCTTACAGCACTCATGCCCGCTCGCCAAACGTTCTCAAGGGTGTTCGTCTCGTAGCTTTTAGACGTAGCTTTGATAGGTGGTTTGTGGCGTACAACAGGGAGAGTGCCAAGTGCGCGTATGTGCTGTAATCGACGAGAGCTGCCGTTGGTTTGAGATTGAACACCTTGGATTTAAGGCTTTGTTTCAGCTTACTTGTCATCGCACATTTAGAGCGACTTTAGTCGTGTTCTTGGTCAATTTATCGGAGCGGGGGGGTCATCATTTGTTTCTAGGGGTGTCTTAAATAATGGCATGTTATTTTGCGCTGCCTGAAACGCGTGAAATGCTCATATCTTATAAGGTAATGCAGTATGAACTTTTTTTTTGTAGTCTGACATTGACCTGTAATCTGGCATTGCGGCATTGCATTTTTTTTGTAGGCCGACATTGACCTTGTCCTTCTCATGGGTGGTGGAAGTAGGATTCCCAGAGTGCAAGAAATCATCAAGGAAGTGACGAAGCAGTGAGTTCTTCCCGTTGATCTTCAAACTTATATGATTTCAAAATTCCATCCATCTGGTAGGGACGTTCTGAACTCTGGGGCTTTGCAGCTAGCGCATTAGTGTATTTGTCGTTTCTTGTACTTAACTAAGTTGCTTAGAGCAACGGAGGATTGCAATCAGCCGAGCTTTATTGGATTTCAGTTTTGGGGAGCTACTCAAGAAATAGTAATAGCCTCTAACCGAATCTTTGACGTAGTAGAGTCGATGTATTGTTCATGGCATGCGGTTCTTGGACTTTTTTCATTGCTTGCTTCTTTCGCACAACGGTCCGGCTATGCTGTTCCACTTGCAGACTAAGAGCAACGACTTTCGAAAATGAATGTTTCTTGAAGGCTCGCACGGAGCATTGTTTCCAGCTTTACTCTAGTCTTTACTGTACTAGTTGGAAGATCATACTTATCATCTTGCGTGAAAGTTGTCTCTGTGAATTTGATGACTTCCGCTCAGGATCGTTAGCGGCATATCGAATTGCGTAAATATCCGTGTGCAATCAAATCGCAAGATTGTGTCGGGTTATTCCTTTTGCCAGGTAATTTTTGCCGGTGACAAAGAGGGTTCCCCCAAGTTTGCATTTGTCCTCGACGAATTGTCGATTAGATCATGCAGGGCGTTAGGGTCACACAACTCGCTTTGCTTTTTCAGAGAGACCGTGATTCCCCCTTCTTATCATCTTTCCAGGTTGCTTTCTGCTTGCTTTCTGCGATGTGTTTGTTTTTTCTTTCATCGTCCTGTCGTTTTAGAAATGCCGCTCTTGAGGCGTCATAAGATGAATAATGGTTTGTTTTAATACTAACTAGTTTCCTCCATTCAAGCATTCCCCCAGTTATCCGTGAAGCGCTGTTAGGCCCTGAATTTTATATTTTGCCAACATATAGCTGCTAGTCATGCACGCCTCTTCTTGATGTTTTAGAGAGGAGCTTGGTAAGAGCATCAATACGGACGAAGCTGCTGCACTCGGTAGGCGCAATGCTCTTGGTGATGATCTCGTTAGTCAGTTCCATTGCCCCTCCCATATAGTTATAAACATAGCCGTGCGTTTCGAATGCGTGCTAGTTCTGAGCGCGATTGATTTTCATAGATAATTTTAAAAGCAATTACTCGCTTACCAATGATTGGATTAAGTTGGTCGTTCGACTTGAGTAACATACCTCATTTTAAGGGTGTCAATCGATCTATCGGTTAATATTTAGGCGCTGTCTACAGAGCTGCCGATCTGATGGCCGGTTTCAAAGTGAAGCGCATGATTATCAAGGATCTGAATTTGTTCCCCATCGATGTACGTCTTTTTTTATGTCGTACATGTATCTATGTAATTATAAATATAATAATAATATTTCTATACGAACTTGAAATGTAAGCTACGGTAATGCACTTTTGAAAAATGTTAATATATGCGTTTATATACATTTATATATGTCTGTGCGTGTTAGTTTGTTATCATCTTATTGATATGATTTAATGGAGGTACAATAGACAGGTCGTCATTCAGGTTTGAAACGGGTTTCTTGTGCTTACGTGGACGCTGGACATGTTTTCTCTTGATTAACAGGTAACTTTTGATCGAGCCTCTAGCGACTCGGCCGATTCTGTTCGGACCATCACTAGGAACTTGTATCACAAACTCAATCCGCTGCCACAGAAGAAAATCATGACATTCAACAAGAAATCTGCAGACTTCGCGTTTAATGTGACGTATGGAGATCTCACGTCATTGACGGAAGACTTGAAGAAGTACGTGGTAGTTTCACACCTGAGGGTTGTTATCTTTCGATCGAGAATACTTGTTTGCGATTTTCTGTGGAGGGTAGTAGCCCTTGCCTGTGCTCTTCACTAAACAACTAATTATGGCAAACTATAGGTTAGCTTTTAATCCTATATTTTTTATTTTTTTTCTTCGCTTTTTCAATACCGACGCAGCGCACGTTGTGTAGTATGGTTGATATTCCATGGCCGCCTTGCCTAGGCGCGGTAGCTCTGCAGGTGATTCTTAGCATTATTGCTGGTCTTGTTATTGGACCTACGCTGCTGGATCTACTTGGCATTTTGTGCTCACCGCGAAGTGGATTGCTTTTTAGGCTTTTGGACTTGGGCGGCTTGTCTCAGGTTGAGCTGTCTGGAGTTGGCGAAGCTCACGAGAAAAACAAGAAGGCCACAGCGAAGGGAGTGAAGGCTTACTTCAACATGGACGAGAGTTCTATACTTCATCTAGAAAAGGTAGTTCCATCAATCCCAGTTCGGCTCGTTTCCATCGGATGTACTACACGTTTGATATTTTAAGCTTGTCCATGTTGTTTTTGGTTACCTCATCTTATTGGCTCAAAATCCAATAGCGTTTACTCGCTGAGTGTGTGTGTGTGTGTGTGTGTGTGTGTGTGTGTTTGCGTGTGTGTGTGTGTGCGTGTGCGTGTGTGTGTGTGTAGGTTGTCTGTATGTGTCTGTCTGGGTTTGTGTGGAGGTGTCTCTGTGTCTGTATGTTGCTACTGCGTGCTTGTATTTATCACATTGTCCTCTGCCTTGAACACCTGCTTTGCTGGTTTTTAATTGAGGAAGCTTCTTGTTGTTTTGTGGTTGTTGAAGCTTTGTTGTTCGCTGCAGTATGAAGTTGGTGTGGGAGGCCGCTTACATGAGCATCATCTCCCTATGGTTTTTTTTCTACGATGCCTTTTAATTTTGCATTTGTTTGTGTTTTTTTTTTTGTAGGTTGAAGCGCATTTTGAGAAAGCCCCAGAGCTCGTGCAAGAAGAAGAGGAACAGAAGCAGAGTGCGTTTGCAAGTAAGCTAAGCTAAGCTACGTGAGGTGTGTACGATGTGTAACCTGAAATTTTTTATTCCGATATTGGTTGAGCACTAAGCAAATATCGGCCAAGGTTAGCATGTTGATGGTTGGCGTTGCGAATCACAGTGACAGACGAGCAGTTGCAGTTTTTTTAGTGCGAACATGCGCCGCGCAACCGTGGTAACGTCAAATGTTCCGTCCTGCTGCTATTCGTGCTTGTCTTGGCTTAGAAGCTGACTTGCTGATAGTAAAACTTTTGATATGCTGTGTCCCAGCCTGCCCTAAAATCCAGCTTCGATGCCTCTTTGGGTAGCTTCATGATTTTCCACGCTGTTTGTTAATGACTTTAATTTAGAAATCGGTTCGACGCTATCCAGCTTTTTCGGTTCCGGAAAGAAAGAGGAAGCTGATGACAGCGTGCAGCGTAGCGAGGAAGAGCCGAGCGAAGAGAAGAATGCTGACGATGACGGTGATCAAAAGAGAGACGAATCAAAAGAACAACAAAACGACGGGAAAGATGACAAGTCTCCGGAGGTATTGTTCTTGTTGCTTTTTTTCCCCCGAAATGTTTTACGGAGATACGGAGATACAAACACGTCCGCGAGCCATCATACTTGACGACTATAGGAACCTGCTGTGCATGGTGAAGAGCTGCCTCGGAGACGATTGCACTGGTCTCTTAGCGTGAATTTCGTATTTATCTACGTCATGCGTAAATATCTGCGTTTCGACTTGCAGACGAAGAAAGAAGGTGAAGATAAGAGCGAAGAGCAGAAGAGTGATCCACCTAATGCGCAGGAGTCAGGGAATGCAACCATGGTATCTACTCTTCTCATCTCATCTCATCTACCTGTTATCTTACTCTCGTGATGGTTTAACGCTTACTTCTGTAACGTCTATTTGTGGTGTTGTCATGTGATAGTCTGCGTCGTTGCTTCAATTCTAGCCTAAAATGGATTTATAAAGGTGTGCGCGTTTTTTAAAAAAAAATTTTTTTGGCGTTCAACGCACGAGCGGTTTTGTTTAACTTGAAATACTGTCCAAACCTTCTTTGTTATCAACTTTTTGCCAGGAAAGCCTAAACGTTACTTCTGCTACTTCTCTTACTTGTTTTCGTTAGAATGGAACAGATGCTTCTTCTAATAAAACGGAGAAGATCAAGCCCGTAATCACGAAGGAGGCGCTGGCCTTCAAGGTCGTTTTCGCGGATGTTCTTCCCACTTCCAACGAAGCTTTCGCCGCTTCTGTGAAAGCGTACGTTCACTTCTCATTGCTCCTTTATGGGGGTGACCAACGCTTGTACTTTGTACGGAAACCAAAAGTTCTTCTTAGGTTTCGTGAGGATTCTTTCGTATTTCTACTTGCCTTGCAGGACTATTCATAAAGAGTTATGTTACCAACGTGTATCGAGTAGGGGAAAACGTCTTGATATTTTGTAGACTGAACGAGCTGGAAGCACGAGACCAGGCTAAAGCTGCTACGGAGAAGGCATTGAATGCGCTGGAGAGCTTCATACTGGACTTCAAGGACAAGCTCGAACAAAAGCAGTTGCAGAAGCTCTCTACAAAGGAAGAGCGAACAAAGATCGATGATGCGTTGACTTCAGCTTCCGTCTGGCTTGAAAGCGATGGTTATGATGCTACTGAAGAGGTTATTTTATCTTTGATTTGCTTCTGCCATTTTTGCGGTGGCTTTATTTTTTAATACGCATGACAGATGTCATCGAATTTTAGTTTATGTCTGAAGTGAGCCTCGTTCTCTTATTTTGACCCTGCTTACGAGCGGCTTGTTTCCTTTTTTCACGGCGTATTGCATCGCCATATTTTTCGACCGTTCCAGTGGTTCAGAGATTCTTTTAAGATTCATTTTCCTTTGTGTGACTCAGCTACTTGGCATGTGTTCGTTTGTGCGTTATGATCAGGAATATTGACATTTGGTCGTTATTCGTAGACCTTGAAAACGAAACTGGAAGATTTGCGGGACGTGACTGCGGACATAGTGTTCCGTATTCGGGAGTTCAACGACAGACCGCAAGCTATTGCCGCCTTGCTGGGTAGTCTTAACCTAACCAATGTCTTCTTTGACACGTTCAAAACTTTACCTCATGCCAAAGAGATTTACACCGAAAAGGACTTGGACGACGTAAAGAAACTTCGCGACGAATCCTCGGTAAGATCGTCCATGGTTTTCATTTCACGGGGATAAGCTTCAAATCTGTGGGCATCACCCTGATTTTTTAAATCGTGATTTATCGCCCACCCGGCTTTCACATGCCGATGTCTGTCTATAATGATGTCCGCTAATAAACTGATAAAGTTTGCATTTCTTCTGTTCTTGTTTTGCAGGAGTGGCTAATGAAGACTTGGAAGAAGCAAAACGAAACGAGTCTTGCCCAAAAGCCCGTTCTCCTGACAAAAGATATAATTACTCGAAAAGAGAAGATCGACCGAGAGTTGATGTACCTCGTGAGTAAGGCGAAGTACTACGTACCGAAGTCAAAAACCAAGTCAAATGAAACAGGTTAGCCGTCGGTGTTCTCACCTTAAACGTGTGCATACTTTCTATACCATGCTTATTTGTAATAGCTTCAAAGAAGCTGATAGCCGTTTTGTGAACTTACTTGTTGCGAACGTTGTTGCGGCTAACTGGCGGACTCGCGATTCTCTGGGTGGCTTGTGAAGGACTGGAGGTAGACTAGCTGATAGATTGCCTGGTAACTGGAGCTGGCGCCCGGCGCGTCTGGGGAAGGCTGTCTTCGCGTTTTGCTGAGTGTCTTTTCTTATAAAGTGCCTTTTTTTTTGCGCAAACGAATGGAAACGTTGTTTTTTTTTAGAATCAGAACCAAGTCCTGCCAAGGAAAACACAACTACGAGCGACACCACATCGAAGTCGGGCGACAGCAAGCCAGCCGGCGATGAGCAAAAAACGGATGATGTGAAGCCGGATGACGCAACTGTTGAGACAGATAAGCAAAAGGAGGATGACGAAGACAAGGTGCCCGTCTTGGAAATTGGAGGTGCCGGAGACGCTGAAGTACCGCCCACTGAGAAAACGTCAACCACTCACGAGCCTGGAGAGCTTTAGGTTTAATAGATGCCAATATTGTGAATTGCGAATGATGCGAGGACAGAATGTCTACTCTCTACCATAGGTTCCTAGGCAAGATGGTGTGGCTATTACTTTGTTGTGTGTGCGTTTTGTTTTTGGCAGTTGTCTTTGCAGATTCGTCTACCTTTGAGTCGATTTGAAGTAGAGCCTTATTACTGGTGGACATATCATACCTTTTGCGTGTCATTGATTTTGTGGTTTGTGCTATGACTGAACTATATTGGGTTGGTCGCTTCCCAATCGCACAACCATTTGTAGAAGTCTAACTGCTAACCGAGAACTGCCTTGTTTGAGCGTGTCTTTGGTGTTCAAGTATTACCTCGGAAGTCTTCCGAAGTCAGCAGTGGCTTTTGCATCGACTCTACTCTATTTCCATTCGAGTCTTGTAGTAATTTATTTACGGATTTGCGACTATGTGGACCATAAAAATATGGCGAGAAAAACCACACACCCTCAGCCTGTTTCTTGATTTTGTACAACTTGCTTTAGGTTAAAGCTTGGTTCTACGGTGTGTGTGTGTGTGTTTGTGTGTGTGTGTGTGTGTGTGTGTGTGCGTGTGTGTGTGTGTGTGTGTGTGTGTGTATGTGTGTGTGCGTCGATGATCGTTTACCCTGCCATGTTGCTGTCCTCTGTGCGTCTCCTGTTTTACATGTCAGTGAAGTTTTCTAGTCCTGTAACCAGTGCCGATTTTGATCAAATACTTCATCCTTTGGCCTCACCCAATCACTGAGGTAGTCGCTTCATTGGCTGTGACTGAGTGCTTCGCATGTCAGCGGGTTATGCAATTAATAAGATTAGAAAAAGCCTTTGATGAGAGGAAAGCAAGCATGTGAATAAGGCACGTTATCGGTACAAAGTTATGGGTTAAGTTTTAGTCAGACACGTGCAGCTGCACATGACTCAGGATTTTCATCAGGCATGATGGGAACCATACCAAGAGCTCGAATCGGGTTGTTCCGTTAAAGTATCGCTCGTTTCATTCGCTCGGATCGCATCGGAAACTTTTTCTGGAGGGCCCGAATCTATCGTATCTCTTGTCTCGAAAAACGAGCGATACTTTCCGATACTGAACAATTCAGCATATTTTGTTGTTCATCAATTGCAAGCACAGCTTCACGAATTCTTACACTATCGCAAGAAATCGAGTCAGCGCTCGCCTTCTAGTTTTGAAGATTGCTACATTGAAGGGAAAACTCGCTTTGCAAATGAAATGCTTTAGCAAAGCACATGCGCAGTAAAGCATCTTGTCGTGCCGATTTGAGCGAGCAAGGTATGCCGCACGAATCAACATTAAACACGAATACTCGCAGTTGGTATTGTACGCTTAGCAAATTAGCGATAACAAAAACCTTGCAGTTCTTCATGCTGGCAAATGAAGTGATCAGCAACTTGAATGTTTGCAGCTATGACGTAAAGCATAAACTTTGCGCAAGTACTGGCAACACAGGATGCCGCGATTTCATAAAATAATGCACCTTCATAAAATCTTCTGTTTTAGGTGGTAAATTTTGCTGAGCTGCAGGCAAAGTGCGGAAGTGCGGGTGGCAGGGTGGTACCAGCCATCGCTGTTAAAATACTCGCAAGTTCAATGACGACTCTGGAATGTGGCGAGTTTGAGCCGCCGCTAAATAAGCTCATTTACCGAGTGAGGCACATCACTGCAAGGGCGTCTCTCTTAAAGAGAGTAGCGGCCATGTGTCTACCCTGCGGTCTCCTGGCAAGTACCCTGGGGAATCTTCTTGCCAAGTATTCTGCATGAGAAAGCAACCGACAGTTTCCATACCGCATCGCTCGTCGAGCAGGTTACCAAGGAGCGCGCTGTCTGGTGCACCACTGGCCAGCTGTGTAAAGCGTACTACAGTGGAATCAACTTCACGGCTGACGTTGACTGAGACTTTTAAGGCAGGCACGTGGAACGTACGTTCTGTACTAGGAATCGGAGCCACCAGGCTGTTGGTTGCAGAAATAGAGAATGCGCTTTTGGACATCATGGGGCTTCATGAACTTCGCTGGCCTGGGGCTGACTAGGTCTCCGTAGCGAATTATTCTATCCTCTGGTCTGGACCACCATAAGGCGCGCGTTGCTCTAGCTCTCAACAAAACCTCTGCTGTCGCCTTGCAATGCTGGAATCCTGTGTATGGAAGACTCCTTTTTGCTAAATTTAAGCAACGCTTTGGTAGTCTTACAGTGATCGTAGCATATACCCCGACCAATGAAGCTGACGAAGACGTCAAGGACGAGTTCTACCAGTCATTAGACGAGTTATCTCAGAGCCTCAGTCCCGCAGAAGTTGTTATGTGCCTAGGTGATTTGAACGCAGTGACAGGCACTTCAAAAGATGGTTACGCCTCAGCAATGGGTCTTCATGGAAGTGGAATGCCTAATGACAAGACTGAGAGGCTGCTAAGCTTCTGTGCTGGGGCAGGACTCCGCATTGCCGACTCATGGTTCGAACGCCGTACCATTGAAAGGAGCACTTGATGTTCCAACGATGGGCATACCTGCAAGGAAATTGACCACATCCTAGTCAGCAGGAGATGGAAGGCGGTACAAAACTGCCGCATTTACCGCAGCTTGGAGTTCACTACCGACCACAGACCGGTTGTGGCCAAGCTTGCCGTCAAGTTTCGTCGCCCGCTCCTTAAAACGCTTGCTGCTTCTGCTTGACACAACTTTAAAGCGCTGTCTGACCCGGCACTCCAACTCCAGTACGCAGTGGAAATCAGTAACCGTTTCTCTCGAAAGCAAGGATTGGCACACCTTCAAGAATGCTGTTAATAGCGCAGCATCTACTTGTATTGATGCGGCTCCACGGAACAAGCACAAGAATGGATCAGTGATAAAGCTTCGGATCTGATTGACAGAAAGCGTGAAAGTTGACTGGCAGTAAGAATCAATGAATACAAGTGACTGGGTAAGCAGTGCAAGGTGCAGTTAAGTGCAGATCGTAAGCAATGGGCCGACGAAAAAGCCGAAGCAGGTGAAAGTGCTCTGTCGCGCGGTCAAGTCGAGAACACCCTTGCAAATTTTAGGCAACGTCGCTCTGCCACGCTGGCTGTCTCCAGTCCCATTCTGGACGAGCAAGGCTCACTCATAAGTAACAAGCAACAGAAGATCCAGCTAAGGCAGCATCACTTTGATAAGCTTTTAAACCGTTCTCCAGCATCAGCATCAGCAGAGGTGCTACAGGCCACTGCTGAGGCTGTGGACGATCCCTACATTTCCTGCTGAGCTTCCTACTGAGGTCAAAGCCGCCTTGAAAAAAATCAAGAATGACAAAGCTCCAGACTGCTGTAACATCGCGCCTGAGATGCTAAAGGCTGGTGGCCCTTCAATGGTGACCTGGTTGACAATGTGTTTTCAGTCATATTGGAATAAGGGCACGCTTCCGGATGACAGGAAAAAGGGATTATACTACCTGTCCACAAAGGAAAGGAAGCAGACGTGACTGCAAAAACTACCCTACTCTCATGCCCGGGTAAACGCTATGCTCACATACCCCTGGAGAGGATCAAAGGCTGGCTTGTGGCAACAAGAAGAAAAGAACCAAGTGGATTCACTCCCCATCGCTCTACCATCGATAGGATTTGCTTGGTAAACTTCATTTTGCAGGGTCGGAGAGATCAGCGTGCCCTCTGGATTGCATATGCAGACCTGGAGCCTGCTTTTTGCTCGGTTGACCAAAATGCACTGTGGTTACTACTTCGTAGTATCGGCATCCCTATAAAGATGGTCAGCTTGATTCGAGAGCTCTACACAGATATGCTCAGCTGTGTCCGTATGGATGAACTCTGTCCGATTGGTTCACTATTAAAATCAGCGTAAGACATGGGTGCACCATCGCACCATCTCTATTTCCAACGCCTATGGATCGGCTTCTTGAGAGTACAATGCATAGAGTATTTTCTGGAGCTAGTCTTGGAGACGAATTCTTTACAGATCTGGATTACGCAGACGACGTGGCACTGCTCGCTAAAATGCTCGAGGTCTTTATCCTGTCGCTAGAAAAAATGCAAGATAAAGCCAAGCCGTTCGGTCTAGAAATTAATTGCAGCAAGACGAAAATACAAATAACAATTGACAAATTTGCTCCGCAGTATGTTCAAGTGCAGGCAATACCTTTTTGAAAGGATCCGGATGAACGGCGGACACCAGCAAAGGCTGGGCCATTTTTCTTTCTTAAAAATATGTCGTGGTATACATGTAAATATGAGTTATGCTGACCCGTGTTGGTATTGATTAAATTTATTATGTACATACTGAAGTGTGGGCCGCTGTGCGTGGTGTGTGTATGCGTCAGGGGTGTTCGATTACGAATATAGAATAGACTTCCAAAGACAAGTCGTAAACAATATCGGGAGCTCGTTCCTAAACCTAAAATGACGCACTTAGTGGGTATTACGTTTCACAATGCTCTTCGTTCCTCAAAATTCCTCGCTAATCAACAGAGATCGGCCAAAGTGGCTTCGTAAAAACGGACCGTCTAAGCTACTAAATCTCAACTTAATACCTCTCTAGCTGGACGTATATGTACAGTCTCACAGCAAGAGCCCTCGACGAACATGTCTATATGTAACCTTGCGCCCAGGCGAGTTTGCTTCGGACGTGTCCGCGCTGACAACTGACTCAAACATACGTTTGGGACTTCAAATAAAATATTCTCTAATGGAAAGATTAAAATATCTGAGGGGACCCGGAGGTCTGTTGAGACTATAAATAAACGAGTCGAAGCGTATTCAATCCAAAGCAGTTAAGATGGCTTGTGCAATAAATACAATGAAGCCGGTACAAGCCATTGAGGTTGGCCCTATATGTTTAGTTGCAGATTTCCCTACCATATTCGTCCTAGGCTGTTATTTATTAGGAATTGTTTTTTAAACGTTGAATGGTATTTTTCTCTTTTGCCACGTTGTATTTAATCAGCAGGAGTGAGGATATGTGTCGTTTGACTTTGATCCATGTTCGTTCTGGTGTCTCATGGACGCCTTCATGGAAGGTGTTGCAGCGTGTTATCCATATAAAATAAATAACGGTGGAGATTAAGGCAGTAACGAGTTGGGTTTGAAGATGGTTGGCTTGTGTGATGAGAAATCTCCCAACATCAGGTGGGGCTGTGCAGTCTATTTGGGTAGTGTTAAGTATTTTCTTGATTTATTGCGAGATGAATTGTCCATAGATGTGTTAGTGTATGGCATTCGGAGAAGCAGTGCATGAATGTTTCTGTTGCTTGTTTGCATGTCCTGCACGCGTGTGGTGAAGGGAGGTCGTTTGGCGTGTGCAAGTTGCTGAGCTTTTTGTGCATGAATTTGTATGTGCTGTGCGTTTGGTGTCTGAGTTTCCATAAACAATCGCGCATATAATTGGGGTTGTACTCGTTAAAGGAGGTGGCTCATATATACTCCCAATTAAGGCTATTGCGCTGGTTTGCGATGTTGAGCGTGCCTAAGCCGCCATAGTTGTAAGGTCTTTTTTTTTTTTTTAACTTTTTCAGCTTTATGGGAGTTTTTAAATCATAGGAAGTCAATTGTTATGATGTTGAGCAGCCCAATGTGGCATAAGGAAGGTATGAGAGATATACCATATCTTTGGACAGGGCTAAGTTTTTAATTAGAGCTTTACCTTTTATTGATAATGTTCTTTGGGTCCATCGTTGAAGTCTTATTTTTACCTTTCCGATGGTTCGTGCATAATTGAAGTTTATGGTTTGTTCTAAATCTGCAAGGAAATGCATGCCAAGTATTTTCAGTCCGTCCTCAGTGCCGCTTTTCCCTGTTATGTCGTGTGTTGCGTAAAGGTCAACTCTTGAGTGAATATATATAGTCCTTCAGTTTTCTTCTTATCTATTGTTGAGCCTGAGCCTCGTTCAAAACGTGCTAGAACATGTAATATTTGATCGTGAGATTGTAGGTCCTGTAGAAGCAGTGTGATATCGTCTGCGTATTGACTTATTTTAATATTGTTTTTGCCTAGCTTGTACCCTCAGATATGTGGATCCGCCTTTATAGCTTCCGCCAGCGTCTCCACTATCAATGAGTGCAAGAGCAGCGAAAGCGGCAGCCCTGCGTTTAGTTTCTTGTTATATTGATAACGTCAGAGAAATGTCCATTGTTTTGCATCTGACTAGTATTGTATTTATACAGTATACATATTCAGTTTCTGAAGAAAGGGCCAATGTTGCATTATATAAGTATTTCGTCGTGGAATGTAATGCTAACTTTGTCGAAAGCTTTTTCTTGGTCAACAGTAAGGATGTATGTCTGTGGCTTCTTTTGCTTCGCGTGGTAAATGATGTTTCCGGTAAGCGTCAAGTTAGATTGCATAGTGCGTCCAGGGAGTCCGCATGTTTGATCCGGCGACAAAATATGATATAAGGTCTTTTTAGGTCTGTTCGCGAGCGCTTTTGTAATAATTTTATGTCTGCACAGAGAAGTGATATCGGTCTCCAGCTCGTGATATCATTTCTCTGTCCCTTTTCTTTAAAAATTTGAGCTATAATCGCTTAGGATTGAGTCTTTGGAAGACTTCGCAAAAAGTACATTTCGCTTGCAACGTCAAGAAAGTCAACCCTTATGTCGCCCTAGAATGTATAGTAAAATTCTACTGGGAGTCCATCTATGCCTGGAGTCTTATTTGGCTTCATTTGTAACAAGGCGGAGAAAAATTTCTGAGTCGTGAAGTCTTTGTATTGGTAACCTTTTTGTTCTGCTGGAAGGGTTCGGTTGATGTGTGAGATGAGCGAGTCTTGTTCTTCGTTATCAGTCTTCTGTTCAGTGTGTAAAGATTGGAAGTACTCGTCGGCTATGCTTAAATCTTTTTCTGCACCCTTAACGGTGACGCCGTTTTTGTCTGTTAGTTCTGTGTTCGCGGTTTTTCTTTCTCTCTCTCTAACTTGAAAAAGAACGCTGTGGATTTTTCATCCTCCTCGAGAAATTCCGTCTTAGTTTTTGCAAAGATTTCTTTGTTTTTCCTTACTTCATAATCTTCTAATTCTTCTTTAATTGTCAGAACTGTCGCGTTGCTCGGCTGGGGCCTGCTCTGTTCGCGTTGTAGTTTTTTCGTTAGGTCAAGCTTGTATGTCTAACTTGCGAAGTCTGCCCGCGTGATGTACAGAGATGGCTCTAATGTAGTTCTGAGCTGCTTCCCACCAGTTTAGAATGTTGTCAAAAAGATCCTTTTTTTGGTGCCAGTACTTAAGGAAGTCTGTGATTTCGTCTTTATAATCTTGGTTCTTCAGTAGTGTCGTTATTGGTTTCCAATAACCTAATCCAGCATCGTCGTTAACGCCTATCTGGATTGCCGTTTGCAGCATTAGTTGATCTGTGTGTGGAATGGCAATAAGTACTGTGTGGCGTCTTGTCTGGTTAATGGTCAACCTGGGTGCGCAAATTCTGTCCAGTCGCGAGAAGACGTGTTTGTTGTGCCAGGTGTTGCCGTCCGATTTTTGTTTCGTTTTGACCCGAGCGTTTGTAGGTTATTCTGCGGGAGAATCCGCAGGAGGATCTTGCTTCCCATGGCTTGGTGTTTGTATTTGTTTCCAGTTCTGTCTTCGTCGACGTCCATTGGAGGGCGATCCTAACATGCTCCGTTTCGCTGCGTCTCCACCGTAAAGATTTTCCATAACGGTGCAAAGTCTTCTTAGACGCGGTCCTTGCCAGCTCTGTTGCGGCAGCGATTTCGCCAATCCCCGCTGCCACCTCCGTCGCAAATTCGCAATCCAGGGCGTTGATTTCGGACCGGTAGATGGCGAACTGCTCCTCGCGCTGGTTCTGATCGTCCGCGGTCGCTTGTTTTTCGGTCACGGCTACGTCGGGCTCCTTGGTGAGCATGTCTTCCAGCTCTTTCGGCGTCGAAGACCTGGTCTGCTCGTCCGACTCCGCAGGTCGGCTCGGCTCCTCCAACGCCACATATCCTCTCGGCGCTTCCGATTCCGGTAGTGGTTGGCTCGTCTCGGGTTGCCGTATAGAGGCAAGAGGACAATTGCTGGATTTGCGTCCTGCTTGCCTACACCTGCTGCAATACAACACAACAGGTTGCCCGTCGTACCTTGTCTCAAAAAGTCTCCAAGCGGATCTGTGACTTCGATGACGTCCGGGATCGCCACTTGGTTGCGATCGCCAGTGTCAACGTATGTGCGTCCGCACACGATACGCTTTGTTGTCCATGTGTTCGCCCTTCCTTATGTGGTCGTACACCTTGATGTCCGACCCATATTCCTTAAAAACCTGTGCGATCTCTCAGTTGGGAATTGAGGGATGCAGCACGGAAATCTTGAGGAACAATTTGGATTTCTCGATTGTTGGCGTGATCATCGTCAGCCGGTTCCAGATGTGACATTTCTTCCACATCGCTCTTAGAAGATCATCGACTGTTTTGAGTGTGATGACGCAAACGCCCCTGGTTGGGATTTTACAAAGTGCAGGCAATACCGTAGACATTACGAAGCCCTTCACGTACATTGGCATCAATTACGCGAGACCGCATGTCGCAGCTGGGTTACAACATATGGCACTCTAGCATACCGTATTTACCGAGATTCGACGGTACTGTGCCTATATACTACCGGTACTGTTATATGGAGCTGAGACCTGGACAATGACTAAGGCAATGTCAGATAAGTTGGATACCTTTGACCAATGGTGCCTGCACCGCATCTACAAAGAACACGTGACCAACGCGGAAGTGCGAGATCGCACAGGCTGTCCTCCTGCGTCGGAGGTCATTTGGTCAAGAAGGTTTCGCCTTTTCGGTCATGTAGCCCGCGCCCTTCCGGCTATGGACCACTGCCGAGCTCTTCGTGCCGTCATCGACAGACCTCCGCGCGATTGTAAAAAGGCGACCAGGATGCTCGACACACACACTTGGACCCGTACAGTTGAGACGGATCTGGAGCCAAGCAACCTGGGCCTCAGCTCTGCATGGCATCGTGCGCAGGACCGAGACTCGAGGCGCCGCATTGTGCAGACAGCTATGGCCCAGTTCGGGGTCCGCTGTTGATGATGATGATAATGATGATGATGGTGATGATGATGATGTTGATGATGTTGATGGTGATGGTGATGGTGATGATGATGATGATGATGATGACGATGACGATAACGATGACGACGAGGACGACGACGATGATATGATATGATATGATGATGATGATGATGATGATGATGATGATGATGATGTTGATGATGATGGTCTGAAAATTACTTGCTTTTGTGTTTTGCGAGTTGCGCAGGCTATTTAAAGATTGTTCTGATGCAGACTTATCAGCCCACAACTTCAAATCTTTGGCAAGCACTTTCGTACAAGACCCGAAGCAAGCCAGGTGCAACACCCTCCTACTTACCCACTGCCTTCACAAGTCTCCAGAGCTTCAAGGTTACCCGGCACAACAGGGTACAAAAGAGAGGCGTCATGATCCAACAAAGACTATGGTAACTGAAGCTTCAGTGGACTTAAAAACATTTTCGCATAAGAGCATTTAAAACGCGTGACATTTTCAACTAAGCACTGAAAAAGTTGAACATACGAGACCTATTCTGCGCGCCATCACGACAAGATTCCAACAAGACAGTTACAGGGTTGAAAACACCAACCAAATCTTGCTAACCGGAAACACAACAACCGACAACAACATGCATATATAACAGCGCAAACTGTAAAGAGAATAAAATCACTAAGACGCGCTAATACATTTTGCAAGAAAAGCATCACAGAGCTTGCACGATTCAGTTAGGGAAAACATGCGCAAGCTGGAAATGCAGCTAGCGTCTCCGAGAAGCTACGACAGCAGCAAGCAAAGCAACACACCATGTTGAATCGTTCCCTTTTATGTCAAGATATCCTAAGAGCGACAGCGAACTTCAAAACATGCCTTTGAAAATACTATATACCGTGAGAACGCGGACATCATATTGCAAAAATAAATTATTTAGATTTACCATTACCATCAGAATAGGTAGGTTTACGGATATCAGTCCACAGGCGACAACGACTAAAATGCTAGTCACTTTAGTTAAATAAGAGAGACAACGCCCTGCAATCTTAACAGTAAAATATTAATAGCGCCACAAGAACTCTAATCCTAAGGATTTGCACTTATGCGGATACACATACTATGCGTCGGACAAAAACTTCGGAAAAATAAACTGGAAAGGCTGAACGCATGCATCTTATCATGGAAGCAAATCGACAACAAGCAGAACACACCCCAAGTGATGGCAGACAAGCAACTAACGCATACGAATTGCCTGAATGTTCAATATAAGGTCAGCGTGACAGATACATAACTCCAATACAAACAAGAAGTGTTAAAACTATTGATATCAAGAGACCATTCGATTGCCTTAATGTAGAGCCAATTCAAAACGCAAAGAGATTAAATGCTCTAACAAAGCAACAACTTTCAAATTGCAAGGTTCAAATACAGCAAATTAAACCTAAACTATTATAGATAGCGCACGTTCTTCGCTCAGTGATAAGTGGTATCCGACTTGTAGAACGATACCAAATCATACAATCAACTGCTGTCTGTTCGTTGCATTAGACAAGGGAGCAGGTTTGGTCTCCAGCCTTCGCCGAAATAGAAGGACGTGTGGTTCTGTAAATAAAAATATATTTAATGCTATTTAAACACACTCGGTCTGTACTTACAAGTAGCCACTAGTGATTTCACAAAAAAAAAATCGACAAAAATTTGCTACTTCTACAGATTCAAGGTGAAAAGGAAACTTTAAGCAACATGCTGAACATATTAAAGTTGCTTGATAATGATATAATAGTAACTTTATAGATTTCCTACCTATTGTATGCAATCGATATGAAATGGAGTACATCACCATCAAGTTAAAGGAGCTCACAGGAACTTATCATAATTTTAACATAATCTGATGTTGCTTGGTGGTAACTCACGATAAACATGAAAGTCTGACAAATTTCCAAGACCATAGTGAGTGTTTGTCAAGTAACAGTGCTTCAAGATATAACATAGAATTACTAAGCAAATTCTTTGAATAGAAAATAAGGAAATAGCAAATCCTGATTCAAACATCTATATATTATCTTCCCCTCGTAATACAAAACTAAATAAGGAAAACAAAATTCTCTGAGCTCCATGCAAAGCAATCTAAGTGATGATTCATGACTACATCTTCAACACAAGAGTTTCTTGAAAGCATAGTTCTTGTCTAACGTGCATGCAGAAGAATGATTCCTGGACATGAATATACTGGTAGGAAACACAATGACATGGAAATTCTTAAATCCTTACACTGCATCATTTCCATTAACATTCAAATGAATTCCACAACAGATCATGGCCATATAATGATTGCTTACACTCAAAATGAAAATTAGACAAAAATAAGATAGATTACAAGACACAAATCATTCCCACAATAGATCATGGCCAAATAATGATTGCTTACACTCAAAATGAACGTTAGACAAAAATAAGATAGATTACAAGACACAAAACAATGAAATATGCTGTGTCATGGTCTTCAATCTAGCAGCTAGTACTAAGAAGCGTGCTTTGACTTGACAAAATGCAAAGCAGTTGAAAATAAAACACAAGGACTTCACCCAGCACTCAAATGATGTGTGTCTGTGTTGTAACATATATATAAAAAAAGAAGTTTTAAAGTTGCAACTTTCGAGGCAAATAGAATATTCCAGGACTTCAATGCAAACTGGAACTGCTTGAGCAAGCTCATTCGGTCCATGTGAATTCTTTTTACAGTAAAGAAAAAAAAAAAAAAAGCTAAGCATAGCAACACAAGAGCATCAGAACAATAAGCTTTCATACCAGGACCATGCAAGAGGTAATGTACCCAGCCAGGAGACTGCTGTATGCCAACGTTTCTCCACTCAGTCTCTGTCATGAGGTGAGTCTTGGGTATCAGATCAACATACTTTCTTGGAATAATAACATGTCTGAAAGAAAAAAACAAAAGTGTTGGGAAGTTTCAGAAAGAGTGAAAGTAAGCTTCTGCATAGCCTCCTGATACAAGCTTTAATTTAAGTTTCAGAAAATAGAGAAGAAATAAGGACCCTCAATGGGTAAATTTTCAAGGCAAATAATAAAGCTAGTAATTTTTGTAACGCTTCGGTCCTTTCTTGGACCATTTTCAGACTAAACGAACAAGAATACAAAAAACCGAAAAACAAAAACAAGCAGAGCACACATCACCAGAGTCACATCTT
>QQSS02185301.1:0-13775 GCA_003687565.2 Craspedacusta sowerbii | reverse complement strand
TGTATGTATGTATGTATGTATGTATGTATGTATGTATGTATGTATGTATGTATGTATGTATGTATGTATGTATTCAAAGTACGCAAGCGCAGCAAAAGCTATAGCACAAACGGAACAAAACAAGGCAAAGAAAACACAATTAAGAATAATTCTGAGCCATGCAAAACTGAAAAAATTAAAAAGTCGAAGATCGAACCTTCTTGTCAAACTTGCGACCCTGACGAGCAACCATCGTGTGGTTAATCTAAGCAGACAGAAAAAAAACAACATATGTATAGTTAAACAAGCCGTCACAGACAGGATTATATTCCTAACATATATTCACTCATAAAAGATGAACCAAAAACAAGTTCTCACTCAGCTCTTGGCTGACCGTATACCAGTTGGACAAATACGTACGAAATCTTGTACATAATCAACAGACATACAAAAAGAGCAACACAGCTCTGTAAGCTGATCAATTAAAGCTCTCATAGCCCCGTTAACTACGCCTGCCGCCATATTTCAACATAAAAAAAAACTTCATAAGAACATTAAATAAAAACTCCCGCACTTACCTGAAGGACAATCCAGTCAAAAAGTGCCGCATACAAGCATTTCGCCATTGAGTCCCGAGTAGCAATGGCCTACAGGAAAAATCTTATTGCATGTAATGCAAATTAATGTAACATAAATTATTGTAATAATCATAAAAACTTAATGTAATGTAAATTTTTATATAAACATAAGATAACGCATTCAAAATTAACAAAGGCGTAGTTATATATGCATACGAAATGAAGACGAATTAAGAACTAATAATTCAATGGCGTAAAGCAAAAATCTTAAAAACTGCGATCTGAATTCACTTGATGTTTTCAAAAGTAATTCAGGTAATTCCAAGTCACCGACCAATTCTTCAAAGAAATTTCGTAAGGGAAAAGATATTTACCTCGTCGTGTTTGTGGAGCCGGACGAATTCCTCACCGCGAGTGATCGTTTTGCGCATGGTGAGAGGCTGGACCAGCAAATCTCGGTCAAACTACAAAAACAAAAGGGGATGAGAGCAATTTGCGTTAAAAAATTTCTTCAGCAGGCCTGGCTAAGTCTATAAGCAATAGGACAGGACATGACGAAGAAGCTAACATAGTGTACATACCTGTAGCAAAGCTGAGCAATGTCTATAAGCAATAGGACAGGACATGACAGGCATAGTGTACATACCTGTAGCAAAGCTGAGATTGCATCGATGGGACTTTCCTCGTGCACATCAACAGCATCATCGGGAAATTTTTTCTAAATACAAATAGTAGAACGAAGATTGACATAAAGAAGAATATCGCCCATACTAACATTTGCTTTCATATCATATAGCAAAGAACCGCAACTAGAAAGAAACATACTGACACAACAACAACAACAACAACAAGAAGAAGATATATTTTCCCATTAAGCAAATACGTACATAAATGCATTCATAAACACAATGTCATGGCTAAATGGAAGGGAGGGCTCTTCATAGCTAATCAGAAGAGAAGGCTCCACCCTAAGTGAGTCTACAACTTTTAAAAGTAAACCAGACTAGCGCACTGCGCGTAAACAAAAAAGCTGATACATGATTCAACAAGAATGTGGGTCTTGACAGAAAGAAGAAAGCAGATGCAATTACCAATTACAAAGAAAATACCTTTTTAAACTTAATATTGCCAATCAAAAGCACCGTCGAGAGAACATGAAACATTCTGAAAGAAAATAGCATAACTAGCAGCAAGTCAGAGACAACAAAAAAGCAAGGACCATATTGAAAGGCGCCTTTACTAGCAAGTCTCTGGCTAGCTTGATAAAGATAACCTCTTAAACTTACAACCTAGTAACGTTAGTCTATCTCGGAGAACCAGCTACAAGTTATTGGCAATGGCTACAAGACAGCTCTTAGCGATACATTAAACTTGATCTGAATACGGATACCAAATTGCACAGAAGACAAAACTAGCGCAAGTATGCGTTTTATTGCATGTAATGTAAATTTATGTATCATAAATTATTGTACTAGTAATAAAATATTAAGGTAATCTATATTATAATGTAAACATACGAAGATCAGGCCTTCAAAATTAACAAAGTTGTAGTTATATAGGCATATGGAATGAAGACGAATTAAGAACAATGCTTCAATACATTTGCTAGCCAGATTGAGCCAGATTGAGCTACAGTCAATAACAATAACCTGAGCTGGATCTCTGTTGTCAATCCAATGTTTTTCATAGCCTGTTTTAGCCGTAGAAACTCATATGCCTCGTCAACAGATTCTATCGGAAGACAATGGCTCTGAAAATAAAGTTTGCACGCGCACTGTAACACATGCGCCCATTCACAATTTACAATTTAAAAAAATTGTTCGTCAAGGAACTAACTAGTCAACCTATAAAAATCAAAACTAAACCTCAACTGCAATTACCCACACATAAACTTAACTTATACCCATCCATACACTACGGAACCTAACAGTGATGGGATCCGATAAAGCCTCTTCTACGCAAGATGCCTAACAAGCTTCAATCCAACATTAATTAAATTGCCCTGGACAATTCCTAAAGATTTTATTTTTAAAAAAAGACAATTATCAAAAAGTGGAATGATACTTCTGGACGAGTGCTCGACATATCAGGGAATATACACAAATATAATCTGATATAGACCAATAAATATATCAGTCTACTAAAGTCTATTGTCAAATGCATTACGGTAAACCACACTGCCGCTTAAAAGAACGAAAAAGATCGTCACATAAGACATACTCAAACCAAAAAGGGGAAGAACACTGAATTCTCAAGAAGAAAAACTTCTGGGAAAAAGCTATTCACAGCAAACCTACGAAGAATAAGGTACAATAAGTATTACCTGATTCAGGTAGTAGTAGTACTCGACATTTTCCAAATGCAGGGTTTCACGCTCTGCTGTAGTAGCTCCAGCAAGCATATAATAGAAAACGTGATAATTCCGCTCCTCTGCACCCTGTGAGACGATCCGAGACTTTTCCAAGAGGTACTTTTTAAGAACAGCTCTGCAAAAATACACGGATTTAAGTAAAAAACTCTGTTCACAGTAATCGAATTGCCTATCTTCTGTAACATAAGACCAGGACTTGTAAGGTAAGCAAGAAACAAAAACTTTCTTAAATACCCTCTGCAAGTTATACAAACCAGACAGAAGCACACAGCTAATTCATTAAAGATTCCGATTCCAAGCCCAACAATACTTACCCACAAACTACCCCATCTGTTCTGTAGTTTACTTGGGTAAATTTACCAAATCTACTGGAGTTGTTGTTATGGGAGGTCCGAGCATTTCCGAATGCCTGAAATTAAAAAATGACAGGAAAATGCCCCTGAGTAGTTAAACCTGAGGGTGGAGGAGACCATAAATATCTGAATGGAAATGGTTAGAATTCCACTTTAAGCCTCTGATCAACAGTTCTTTTGCAAGTTTAAACTATGCATCCACAGTTGAGTGAAACATATATTATCCTATTTTTCCAAATGACTTCTTCTATTGGTGTCCAGTGATTCTCAGCCAATGCCAGCAGAGGAAATCAGTAGTGTCAGCAGTGTGTGAGTTGTGTCAGCATGTGCATGCTTGACCTCGGTCTCACATGACAAACTAAAAACCTATACATTTGCGATGTGACACAGCCCCGAACCAATTCCAGCCTCTTTTTAAACAATACCTTGACTACAAGAAAGCTGCTACTCAGGATGCATCATGTTGCCAGGCAGAATCCCAAAAGCATATGATAAAAGTTATCCTTTGCTTTTGTAGGTACTACAACTGCATAAAAAAAGTATTAAAGTTGCCGCTTCCTTAGATAAACTAGAATTTTCCAGCAAATACTGGTCTTTGATTTGACCAAATATTGGTGTGATGGTTCAGAGTGAGGTGAAAAAAAAATTTTCCAATGAAACTCTAGTTTTTCATACTGATTTTTGAACATTTTTACTAATTTAAGACTATCTTTGACTCTCTTCATTTAGCATATTTGACTCTCCCTGTGTAGCATCTTTTACATTTTCTAGAGTGATGCTATACTTACTACTCACCTAACAATAAAAAACCAATGGGATTGCTGGAGCAAACATTTTCAAAGACACACTCAATTATACTTGGCAATCAAAAAAAGATTTAAACAAAGCAGTTTAAACAAAACAAAACAAAAGTCAAAGCACCTAGCAAAAATGTGGCACATAACATCAGTTACCAATCGACAAGCAACAGGCAGTAGATAGCGTAGATATGAAAATATACATGCACATAATAAGTCCCTGGTAGAGAAACCTGCTTAAACTTATCTGACCATTACTGAACAGAGACATAAGATTATTTTCAATTATAGATGTGGCCTACCTCAAGCACAGGACCAGCAGCAAGAATAGTCTTCTCCAGAACAGTAGCTTTGGTTTTGTGACTCAATGCTGTTAAGTGATGCAAAATCAGTTTTGTGCTTTCGGTCTTGCCACTGCCTGATTCTCCGGAAATCACGATACATTGGTTTTCCTTTTCCTTTAGCATTCTAATATAGGCAGCATCAGCTATAGCAAATACATGAGGAGGCAACTCTCCAAGCTGCCTATGTTGGTAAGCTTTTACATACTTCGGATTGTAAATAGGAAAGTACTTGAACGGGTTCACTGCTATTAAAATTCCCCCAACATAAGTATAGATTCGACCTCTACAAAATCTATCAAAGAGCTGCTTTAATAATATACTTTCATTTAAAACAGGCAAATCAACTAAATCATCTATTTCTTGTGACTCCCTGTAAAATGGTTCAAAGTGCCAGTCCTCAGCAGACTGAGTTTTCCCAAGACCATCAAGCCATGTCACACGGACATTGCTCTCACGCAACAAGTTTTCCTTCTTCTGCCGCAAATAAAACCTATACTCCCCACTAGAAAATACAGGCTTTGCATTGTCCTCTACGCCATCAATTATATCATTCCTCTCAGAAGAGTTATCATATTCAATGTCGCTGTCGTGAGAGGCACATTGTTGACGCTTTTTCCATGTTCTGCTAACAGCAAGGGGACATTCAAAGTAGCGCAAGATTCTCGATTCACCACTCAGTTCAGGCTCTTTTAGAAAACTTTGAGAGCCACTATATACCTCTATCAGGTCAAAGTGTTCAGTGCCAGCTGGTATACTCAGCTTTTCTAAAACAGCTTCAATAACATCTGCCACAGCCGCATCCTCACTAACATTCACGGTAACATGCTGTACTCCAGGAGCCACCTGCCCAGGGTATATCTTTACCAAGTTTGTAATGCTTGAGGTTTCTTCAGGCACACGCATGGCTATGGTCCTTTCACCCCAATGGCATACTCAAGGAAACCTGAACGTACAAACAAAATGCATACACAGACCCACAATTTTTCACACATGGAAACTGCCAAAGAGCTATGAAATCCATTAAGTATCCTATACCAAGTGCTAACTTATTTAGTTATGTGTCTTGATTATAAGGAAACCAGACCGTGCATTGTTGTATACTTTAGTTCAACAGGTGAGTCAACTGAGCATTGAGGTAAAGACATCATTAGTACTTAGGAAGGGTTTGCTTCCATGGAAACTGGCATGCCGAAACAAAGCAAATGTTTTAGAAAAATATTTAGTTTTATTCGAAGAAATTTTATAGGAGAATTCATAACACAATTCATCAAAGCTGTCATAGTGGAGGATTTTGTATGCTCTAGGAAACCAAAGTAGGACAAACTTGAACACAAGTTTATTCGATCAATCATTCCTGAAAAAAATACGATTGCTCAAACACAAAAATTACACAGGATATCCATGGTCTGGAACAACAGGTATGTGACTTATTTAATGCTCACAAACCAACAAGTCATTGAGGCATAACAAAAAACATACAACTATGATATACTATTTCTACATGTCCGCATATGCCAAGTCAAATAGACTTAGGAAAATCAGAGTCCAGACAAGCAAAGAACAAGTACAGCATATCACATTTTAATAGCAGAAAGCATTGCAAGCCTACAAAAGACTTGCCAATTTAAGACCAAAATTAAATTGAAGATACCAATGATTAGGCTGCTTAAAGATTTCATTCTCGAGTTTCCATATATATTGCATACCTTCTTGAAATTATCAAATTTAAGTGTGGATAGAACGCATAAGAATTGTGGACACGAGAAATACCCATCTATAAACATAGCCTCTAAGTACGTCCCTGCACTACAACCAAATCAAGTCAATGCAATCCAATTTTAATTCAAGTCTTAAGCAGTGCGAATGATCAATTGTTATTTAATGGGGTTCACTCCTCGATCCACTTTCTATTTCCTTTAATTTTCTTTAAATTTTTGATTTGCCTAAACAAAATGCTATCATAAACATATCGATATATAGATATATATATGCCTTAAGACATCTATACATATATAGATATATACATATTTTCAATACCTTTTGCAACATTATAAACAATTTTAGGTTTTTCAATTCACCTTTGCAAAAACAAATCCAGACCATAACGAATGCAGTCTTGCATAGAAGTATGCAAATGCATTTCCCTATGCTTTTATTGGTAAGGCTAAACAAACTCTATCCAAAATAACGTCTTACAACACCACGTAATACCATCACATTACCATACCATTCCGAAACACACCCTAGGATCTCGAAGTGCACAAACCTTTTAGTATGATCAGAAAATATAATACCTGTAAACTATCAATTACAAAAGCTGCTAGCAAGCCCAAACCAGCCCTTTATCAATAAGGTATATTCGGCCAAATTATTCCGGTGATCTTGGCCGCCTTGTCATTCTTCTCATGCTATTCCTAGAAGGATGGGCTGTGGTCACACGACAACTGATTCCAGGATCGAGACACCCACTTCCCTCCGTGTGAACTTTCGTAGACTTCTAGTGCAGTAATAAGAACTTGTTGGGATGTCCAAACTCAAACCGAACTTTTCTCGACTTAGTTGAACGGAGTCCTAGTTTAACGGCTATAGCCATACAGGATGCTGCCGAAAACAATTAAGTTCTTTAAAGCCCTTATGTAATTCAACACAACTCTAAATAAACTTGACGAAACAACTTTTCGCCGATCTCAATATATGTTTCATTCAATCAAGATCATTCAACGTTGTATCCAATGCCATTCAGAATCGGCATTTCTTTAAAGTTTATATCATAATTTGTTTTGCTGACTTTGGGCGAGTTCAATGCTGATAGAAGTTGGAATTGTCAGAAAGGGTCAAGGCAGTCTTGACCGTTTTTTTGTCTGAACTGCGTTAGTCACTCCTTTATTTTGTGCACGTACAAGCGCGTGTCCAGTTCAGAATAGGAATAAAAGTTATAAGGTTACATTATGTAATGTTGCTTCTTGTAAGGTTACATCTTAAGAACTTTAGTCTTCACCGACAGATCAATAAATAACTAATAATCTATATTATAAGCTTATCCATTATGGTAAGGTAAAACCATATGAGTATGTTGAAATACATACTGTGGCTGGTAAGAGAAATATGAAAGCAGCGTAGTTATGGACTACTTTCTTGTAACCTGAAGTTGTTCTTCCAAGCAGCTTCCAAGATCTAGACTTGATTAATGCAGCGACCTATGAAACTTTGCAGTCAATATTTTTAGAATCAAAATGTTTGCTTTTGACTTAAATGAATGTATACATACTACCAAGTACATAACAGCTCATCATTTACGACGCAGCAGGGTCCTTGTAGCATCCTTATGAACACGTAACGTCAAATGGACCTGAGTGAAGGCTTTGTAGAAAAATAAATTAACATTAATTTCATTTCATAGAAATTTTCACATGCATTGCCAATATTGGTTTCCCACACAGTCCCTCATTCCCAGAAAGCTAATTTTGCTAAAGTCTTACAGTGTATCTAACATAACCGTAAAGATGCCATTTACTCCTCAATCTGCGCTTGATCATGCCGACATGCCGCGAAGGTCAATATGGCTGTGGCTGCACGCCAGGATATTTAAATTGACTGTCTTCGAATAGTTTTTATTTCATAGAAATTTCAATTGTTTGAGGATTGCTCGATCTTGTTAAGGTAACGGTTTGGCTTCGGGTTAGAATAATGATTGGTTTTATTCTTAGAATATGGGTTTGGGTTACAGTCAAACATAGCCAAAAAGATTAATAGCAAAATAAATAAATAAATAAATAGCATGCGAGCCAAAGCTTCTCTATCAGTAACGACTCAAGACCGGTCGCAATCTTGCAAGCATAACGGCTGCGAGATTACGTCACATCAGACCAATCGCAATGACTTGTTTATTGAGGAGTAAACGATAGATTTATACCCTCCTTAATTCCAGTTCAAAAATATGCTATAAATCTGCTATAAAAGCTAGCAACGAACTATCTTTGCAGGAACCAGCTGCCGTCGTTGCAATGCGTCAAATGTTGAAATGCACTAACACTGTACAACTAGCCATGACGGACAACAACAATTGCTACACATGAACTTATCAGATAGTTTTTAAGCCTTTTGCAATCGATGTTTTGGATTCCTTACTCTTTATTTGTGCAGAATAATTTAGCGAGGTTATTAATTTCACTTACAACGTTAGCGTGAACAAGCAAATCCGAAAGAGATAGTAAGAATAGTTGAACAAGCCTCTCTCTCTATGGTTCTTGTTTCTGTCTCTCTTTGCTACTGCAGTCACGGTCAGGGTGCATACGCGTTACAGCGTTACCGCTACCTGAAACGTTTTTCTAGAAAATTCAAAAACATTTTTTAACAATATATGTAAAGATTTGCCTTTCTGCATACCATAGTAGAAGCCTTATGCCAACTGGTAACTTCTGGAGACCTGGCTTCCGCCTAGTTGTGCCTGTAATGAAGCGTCCTTGCGATCCAGAGGACATTCACTGGGATAAGACTATTTTGTAAAGGAATTAAGAGACCATGCTTGGACTGGCGTGGTCACAAACTTCGCTTAGCACGAACCAAGCAAGCACCAATTTTAGAAGAAAATATTCACAAAACACCACATCCACATATGGCACTAAATTTTCCTTTAGTTTGTATATCTTTGCTAGGTAGAAAATAATAAACTTCTAGTGCAGTTCTTAGGCACCAGATCCTGATGCTGTGACTATAGGAATGATTCAGGAACATGGACGAACTTTGAACCTTTAAATTTATATTTTAATGGGCATCTCATGACCTCTCTGATATCCTTTGCCTGCAAATAACAGCTACATTGCCGGTACCGAGTTTTGCGTACGTATCACTAATCACCGATGCTTGTCTAAACTACTTACATACACTCATTTTTACTTAAACTTTCATACCTGAGAGCTGAAAGCTTTTGGAAAGTTCTGAGTTGCAGACGGTTCTTCGGTTCTTCGACATTTACTTGAAAGTTTGATAAACAAAAATTTATTCGAACATACCGTATACTTAACTATCATTTTCAACGGAGCAGTCTCATCTCGAGTAGTTTCATACTGTTTTTTTACCAGTCATGTTTCTAGCCGACTCGCCTTCTAGAAAACATGGCGCATGCAGTCTAAACCACAGTGCGATCTCAATATGGCGTTGACACTTCCATGGCGACCTGATCAGATCAGCAGAAATGCAGTCAATGTTGCTCATCTTGCGCACGAACTAGAACTATGATCTCAGGAGTCATTGCAACTGTTATGCTAGGAAAACTATTATTATAACAAAAAGAATCTTTTCTCACACTAATTTGCAGATATTAAGAAGCCTTATAAAGTAAAAGGTATTCAACATAGACTAACCAAGGTCTTAAGGAAACATGCTGGAATTGTGCAAGGGGATGCCAATCATTTAGTCAGGTACTACTCTAAAATTGGCCGCACAAGTTCTTGCGAAGTATTAATTGTGAATCAAGGGTGCATGTAACTATGAATTTGTTAGCCGTTCTCTGCATTATTGCTGGGACAGAGAAGCTTGCAGCTAGGTGCGAATGTGACGAAAGCTTTGTGTTAGGTATGCAAGTGCTTCTATTTGTTAATGCTCAACCTTACTCCTTACAACTGTTTCAGCGATAGCCTACGATGCTGATGCGAAAATCAGATTGTCGTTCGGCCATGTAAATGACTAATGAATTTCCGTGGTTCATGTTACAGAGAAGAGTAAAAATTACATCTACTAGATCAATATTTTTTATGATTTAAGAATACTCCATTCACCAATAAACTTATGCGCGCTGGATCGGCGAAGAAAACGGCTTTGTTGAAACCTCATGATTTCATGTTCATCTCACAGCGAAGTCGGCCTTTCAATGGGGATATTGTTTGATGATGACAACAAACAATATAAAACGAGAGCAGGGCTTGATGGAAAATACCATTTTGTGCGCATGTACTCTTCAGATAGGCTTGACTTTTTGTCAATCTAAACAACAGAAAATCCGGCAGCCGGTTTCAAACAAATGATTCACAGCACAGCACAACGTTCGAATGATCTTAAACCAAATAGCAATCGAACGCTGCGGAGGCTTTGACCTTGCTCGTGGAAATTCTTGCAGAGCGAATGAAGTTTCAAAATGCGGAAAGTACTTCGTGCGCAGGCAGTGCCCTAGGAATTTTTTTTTTCCTTAGAAAGTTGAAAGAACTTATGTACAGATCATATAAGCACTCCGAAATAAGAAACTCGCTAAATGAACAGCAGAAATTGTTGGGGGCGCATCTGCAGCTAGCATACGTCGTCAAGTATTCAAGCATTTATTTCATTCTGGGCATAGTCATAACAGAAAAGGGACAAGCTTTAAGCACAATTGTCAGCGTAAGTTTCGTTTGAAGTAAACAGAATCCTCGTTTGAATTACAGGGTTCTTCCGAATAAATAAAACTTTTGATACGCACGGAAGATTGTGCGTCGTGGTGGGTGCTGTATGGTGTCGAGCAACTCGATTTCGCGTGAGATGATTTTCCACAGGGTACCTTACTTACTTGGGAGGGTATAAATCTACCCTTAACTCCTCAGTAATCGCTACATTGCGATTGGTCTGATGTGACGCCTTCTAGCTGAAGTTAGGCTTACAAGATGGCGCCTGTTCTACAGTTATTACTGATAGAGATAAGCTTTCGCTCGCATGTTATTTACCTTTTGTTGTTTCTGAGTCTAACTGCAACCCAAGCCCTAATCCTAATGTGTCTAAATTGCTCGTGGAACACTATGAAAAAAATACAAAGGTATTTAAACAAGAACACAAAAACAATTACTTAAGAAAATAAATGACAATTACAAGTTAAACAGGCCAATGAATTAATAAGACTTTTACTTAGAAGTGAAGTAGAGGTGAATGGTACAAATCCAGCAAACAAATAAGTATTCAATTTACTGAATGATGCAAGTTAGACCCACAAGAAATGCGTGGAAAAGGCTTTATGCTTATGCTACAATTAAATAAGTAAATTTAGAGTAGGCGAACAGATTGGCTTGCCGAACATCGGGTATAGCTGTGCGCATCATAAACATATACATATACATATACATTAATCGTGACAAAAGATACGTTCCCTAAAATACAAAGCTGCTTTTAGTTCGATCGTAGTTAATTTGGCATTGACATTGCCTACATTACCGAGTAACTAGCCATAGATGGCAGCCTTGGGCGAGCTTGGTCCTTGTCACACCAACTGTCTTTTTCATGGCCCCTGCTCACACCAACCGTCTGTTTCATGGCCCCTGGTCACACTAACTGTCGGTTTCCTGACCCCTGGTCACACCAACTATCTGTTTCATGGCCCCTAGTGACACCAACTGTCAGCCTGTCTTTTAATCTTCTAATTTGTTACTTTTAGCATGTTTATTAGATCTTATTCCTTGAGGGAAGGAAGTGCAGCCATTCTTAAGGTGGTGCCATGGTATTTACACTTGCTGAATATCCAGGACCTCGTATCTATCGATTATTTTATTGCTTTAACTCAAAGAGTCTCAAATAGGACTTGAAGACCCCGAAAAAAACGCAGCGACCATCTATTTACAAGAAAATTGCAAAACTATTCTAAACGCATTATCCGCCAAAAGCATTTCAGTCGCTTATACTTGCTCCTTTTATTGCAGCAGCTCCAACGCTGGGGTTGTTATAGTGCAATGGTCAAACTTTGTCCTTATTCATCATAGCATTCTCTTTAATCGTCAACGTTCAGCATAGCCATGATTCGTGCGTCCATGCCTTCGCGTTGGTTGTTGTTCATTTACTAAGTTGATAACGAAAAATGCTTCTAAAAATATGGCATGCGAACTTGAAGTTCCACCTCTCTGAAAGGCACTTAACGAATCAGTAGTATAACGCTACTTGTAACAAGTCGAAGAGGGACAATGAGTGTATAAGACTTGCCTTAAGCCTTTCTTAAAAGCGAAAAATGTCGTGACCTCCGAAGAGGGACAATGAGTATATAAGACTTCCCTTAAGCCTTTCTTAAACGCGAAAAATGTCGTGACCTCCGTGCGCGTCTTAAGTGAATGAGCTTGAGGAGCTATGAATTTTATTATCGAGTCTCGTGACTAGGTGCATAGATTCCTTTCATTATTAATCAGCCTTAGGCATCTAAGCGTGTCAAAGCCTATCAGGAACTAGCAACCAAAGGCTTACGATTTAAAGGACTTTGTTTGAAGATTAACGGCAATACCAAAACCGAAGACAGGGGTCATATTATCAACGACCAGAACAATATCGACGAGCCTTTTGTTCCTTATACACCGAATTTCATTTATTGCCATACAAATTCCAGAGACCACTCTCTAGCGACACATTTTTTCGGAAGGCATTACTAGAAAAGATTCTTTTGTACACGAATCTAACTATTAAATCCTGTAAGCAATGATACCCCCTGACGATGCGATACGACCACTCATCCAAACTGACACATAGTTAGCAGTCTTAAACTCTTACCTGTGCTAAGGTAACTTAAACGCGGCAGCAGTGAGTGCAATAATGTTTCTCTTCATCGGTATGTGTTTAACATATTAATTGAATGTTATTACCCGTTTTTTGTTTAACCTGCGGAATGCTTGTATTATCTTTAATAGGAAAATAACTCGCTTTAGTTTAGAGGACATGTTTCAGCAAAACCATTGTCATTACCAACTACGGCAGTAAACTTCAGCAAGATATTTATAAGGAATCTATATAAATGTTGTCTTATGTATTCCTCTAATCACTGTGAGCTTTTTTCTTCAAGTTTAGTTTTTCTTTACGTTAGCTGCTGCCAGCTTGCTTGCGACAATACATGCAACCTTGAGAGATCCGCTGTTCGATGATGGCACGAAGACAGCGTTCGATCGAATCATAGCCGTGAACCTGCATTCGAAATCAGTTGAGCCCAGTAAGTGTTAGTTAGACCCCTTCCACCCCTGTGATTACAAGCTCGTATTCTAGATTTGATTCATGGAAAACCATTGTTTATATCTTGCACCTGGAAACACTGAAAGCTCGGCGAACACTACAGAAAACTCTTCATAAAATTCAAGGATACAAGTTGAAGTATTCCAGAACAAAAAGAGCGAACGCCACCTATAAATGTTAAAACCTGTCTACAATACAAGCACTCATAGTAGGATGATTGTGAACTTACACGCTCCTAGACCGGCTTTCGTTTGCCTCCTTGCAGAATACATCTACTTTACAATCTTAACTCGACGGTAATTCCTAAATTTCCGATTTCTTCTTAAAAAGTTAAATTTCTTCTTGTTATTCTATATATATGCCTCTACATGAATCAGTGCGAAGATATATATATATATATATATATATATATA
>QQSS02185291.1:0-13777 GCA_003687565.2 Craspedacusta sowerbii | reverse complement strand
TGTATCCTTAGCTTGTGAGTCTATTTTTTCATGTGGCGATTATAAACTTTGTTGCGCATTTTAATGGGTAAATAAATAAATAAATAAATTCTTCTATTAGAACAGATATTATAACACTAGAGCATAGAACATAGATAGCAATTAATAACATACAAGGTATTTTTCCTTTAAAGCCTATGTGTATCTGTGACCACCCGTTGGAAAGGGCGCAAAAGTTATGAACAACTACTTACACGCAATATTAATTATTAAGATCGCCCACGTGGAAAGTTAAGTAAGTATCCGAAGCCAAATTTAAATAATTATTTCTGCCAGGTGTCCAGTTTCACCGAAGTCCGCTTTAAATAGAAAACAAAAGCATGGGTTGGTCATAAGGAAAGAGAAAGCAAACAACACGAGCACGGGGGTCATGTAGAGCATTAAATGATTTAGAAATCTGCAAACGGCCAATGATTGCTGCACGACATTGTTAACGTGATATCGCTCATTCATAGAACTAAACACACCAGCGATTCAAAATTAATAAGAAAAAAAACGCGGGAAAATAAACCGGACAAGAGTTTTAGACCACGATACATTGTCCTCGTTCGTCAATCATACTTATGTAATGGTGCTTCATCAACCGGAGTAAGAAATCAAGTCAACACTCTAGATGGCTCTACGGCAACCGGGTGCAGCAATCAAACCTGTTCGCACCGGGCTCCACGTGCATCACCTATGGTCAAAGCAGGGCGCACTTCGAGAGAATGAAAAACATTTTAGTCATTCAGGGAAACACGGGAACGAAACGAAACCTTACCTGCACATTTTTCGCAGAGCTTTATTGAATGCACGTGTTCCTTTCAGGAAAGCCCGCCTAGCCGTTTTTTATCGAGAAAGGAACGCTTTCCAAACTTTGAAATTTGAGCAGAAGTGCATTTCGATTGCCCTCATTTGTTTTTGGAAAAGGCCTTGGTCATCCGATCGTGCCAAACAATTAAAACTGGGCTGTTTCCAGACGCTGCTTGCTGTGAGTAAACGAGGCAAAATGGACGCAAACTTGTGAAGCGTGAATAATCGAGTACCCTAAACAGACAACGTGGTAGACTGAAAACAGCTCAATTGGAAAGTATATTAGGTCGTTACTCTTTTCTGAACCTAGTTAAAAAAAATTAGCAATCATTTAATCGAAAGAATTTTAGCATAGAAATCAGTAGACGCAGGTTATCCTGATTCGCAAAGCTAAAAGTAAACAATCTTTAATGACAAAAAGATCCTGCCTCAAGAGTAATATAACAAGAAGGTTTGAAATGTGACGACGGCATAAGTTTTCGTTTGTTTTTTACTTAATACGTGAGCGATCGTGCCAAACAATTAAAACTGGGCTGTTTCCAGACGCTGCTTGCTGTGAGTAAACGAGGCAAAATGGACGCAAACTTGTGAAGCGTGAATAATCGAGTACCCTAAACAGACAACGTGGTAGACTGAAAACAGCTCAATTGGAAAGTATATTAGGTCGTTACTCTTTTCTGAACCTAGTTAAAAAAAATTAGCAATCATTTAATCGAAAGAATTTTAGCATAGAAATCAGTAGACGCAGGTTATCCTGATTCGCAAAGCTAAAAGTAAACAATCTTTAATGACAAAAAGATCCTGCCTCAAGAGTAATATAACAAGAAGGTTTGAAATGTGACGACGGCATAAGTTTTCGTTTGTTTTTTACTTAATACGTGAGCAATCCGAAAATTTCAAGCCACCTTGAGTTGTCCTTTTAGCAACTAGGGAAGCTAAGGTCTGAGTCTTGCTTGTCTATAAAGGATCCGCTTCCCAAGTGTTTACAATCTCGAGTCATTAACAAATTTGTTTGTACTGGTGGTAATGCCTGCTACATTGGAGAATTCTCCAGACATCTGAAAACGTGGATTGATAAGCACTTGGGAAAAGACAAGTCCTCGCATATTTACAAACATTTGCAAGCGAGTGATGACGGTAACCGCCAGTGTTCCGATCTTTGTTTTTCTCTTTTAGATAAAGCTCCGACGGATTTTCGGTGTAAACTTAAGGAGGCCACGTTTATTCAATGGACAGAACCTAACCTTAACGCCCAACTTTACTATCTAGCCCTTGCTCTTTCTATGAAGGTCTATTTTTTCTGTCTTCCACTTGTTCTTACTAATTGTTTCAGTTCTCACTACTTGCGCGCTTGCGTACAGCTGTTATTCCCTCGTGTTTTTATTGTTAAATTATAGTTTACTTTGTGCCGTCCGTTCTGGAATTGTTTATCGGTTGCTGAGTGAGCATTTGTAGCACTTATTATTGACCGATTGGTGTTTTCACATCCTTTTACTTAAACGCTTGTGAAGCAATTTTTTTTGTTGAAAATTAGTTGAAAATGATCAATGCTGATCGAAACATGTCCTACAAATGTAAAAGAGTTGTCTTTTTTCTAAATGCTGTTAGGAAGCGAAGGTATAAGGTATAATTTGATCAAATTCCGAGCTTATGTAACTCAAGCATCAAAGCTTATACTTATTATAGCATCGGAGCTTAGACTATTTCAGCATTTTAACATGGTGGTGGTCGTCTGGCGTGCTAAAATTATGCAGACAAGTACGCATGCTAATCATGCCTGCAGATCCTAATGAAAGCCAAAGTAGCTGATTTGTAGCACAAGGCTTGGCTGAGCTTTGTACAAGAATATTCTAATGCCAACATCATACTTCTGTTCGGCATTTTTTTTCTACTAACGCAATCGTTACTGATGTTTTCTTCACGTTGTCTGCGCACATAAGAACATCCGAGGCAACGTTTGTAATTTCTTAGACAACATGTTTATTCTTTTGTAGCATTTGCGACATTTGCCTTCAAGCAAACCTTCACAATATCCGATGTCAATCATTTAGCCCATCAGAGACAGTCCGTACAAACTTTGCCTATAAACAACTCTTGCCGTTTGGCTCGTCTAATATTATAATTCTAGCGACTGTAAGTCTCGACTTCAGGCGAAAACTGAATCTTCGAATACCAACGGCGTCTGAAGTGACCGATGTTACAGTTACTAACTGAATCTTGTAGTCGCGTTAAGTCGGAACTAAGCTTGACTCTGAGCGCTTGCTTCCTTACGCGTTATTTGTTTTTATTAATTATTCAAATAACTTATATTATTCAGATTTATTTGTCAATTAATGCACGCCGATTCTCTTAAGCTATCGCTATTTTATAACTCTGAGCATGAGATTTATAGCATCTCATATCTTTATTGATATCTTTGCGTACATGTCTCTCACGATTCTGTTTAGTTTCAAAAACCTTCCTCGACCTAAGTGATGTATCTATTGAGGTGTCAAATGGCTTGGCATTGATTCCATGCCGTTCTGGGTCATCAAAAGACATTCACATGACAGGGGGAAGGAGGGGGTCCCTGCCAAAAGTGGATCAAAGTGGACAAGAGGGAAGGGGGGGGGGGGAGGGGAAACGCAAGAGTGGACGTCCACATCACAATGTGTAGGTCTATTTTGTGGACTTTATACGAATATGGCGTTACTTTGTTAAATAACAAAGAATTGATTCTGGCTTATTCGTTCATCTATACTGAACCTAAGACTTCGCATGACTTCTGCAAGACTTGCAATGCCTGAGAAGACGAAACAGGCAAGGGTGCAATGCAAAAGCTTTGTTTTAAAACTATTCCAGCCTGATCTAAATTGTAGTTCCGCATCTGAACTGGTTGAATATTTCAGGAAACCCTTTCCACGCTCCTGTGTTTAGTCTGATGTTCCAACCGTCCAAGAAAATGACGGTTGAAGCGTTTGTCTTCGTATCTTTCCTTTTTTAATATAGTTGGTTACATTAAAGCAAACTTTGTAACAATAGGATGTTTTGTGTTGTAAATAGTTCCGATAAAATTCTACTCTCAATTATGCCATGGTTTGCCTGAAGGCCAAGGCCTTTTCATGATTTTACGCAGTTAATTTTAAATTGCGTCCGTGGCAGTAACAACTGTAAAATCGACTTCAAAGGGCACGTGCAAAAATCTAAGCTCGAAGGGGAACACTCAGATTCTTGGATCAACAAGCTTCTAGTGTTCTCTGGGCATGGAACATAACAATAGGAATTGAAGAGTGTCATGAACTTGGAGCGATGGAGATGCAACGAAGTAACAATGTAGTTTAAAGAATAAAAAAGGAAATTGTCAGTCTATTTTTAAGAATTCCAAGCGTTGCCCACTGTATAGGTGTGATGCAGATTAGGGATAAGATAAGAGGACCTTGTTATGCAATACCGAATCAGCCTTTCCCAGGAGTAAATCTTTCTTTATCGCCAACATTGGTAAAGCCTGAACAACACCAAGCAGATCAAGACAGCTTACCAGCAAAGGCAGAAAGTGACGACAGGTCGATAAGATAACGCTAAAGGCGTTTAACTTGACAAATTCTAAGCTAACTGGGCTACTAACCATTCGTTAGACCAGCCTGTGGACTGAAAACGTGAAAAATAATGCCGGTGAATTTGAGGACCAGAGGAAAAAACTTAACGAAAAGCTATATCACCTTACATTTGACCCCAAACTAAAGCATTTGGGGAGTGCGGACTTGAAAGAAGCATTGGGAATCCTTGGTCCAGAAAGTGCAGCAGCAAAGAAACATAAAAAGTTCAGTATAGAAAAACGTGGTCGACTAAGCATTGACACTGATCAGTCTGACTAGTTGAAGTCATTTATGGATATCGTATCTGTCAGTTGAGCTGCTGATGATCGTCAACGCACCGAGGTAATCCGATCATGCAGGACACTTGATGCCCTTAACTCAAAATTGCTGAATCTGGCCTTCAGTCTGAGTCGATTTGCAACTTATCTTCGCCTCGTGTCACGCAGCTTCTTTACCACCGTTGGTACGAGGTGCATTAATTGTGTCCCTGTGAACCTTGTCAAACCTGCAAACATTTTTCGCGAAAAGAGCACACAGATGCAGCATCCACAATAGTTTATTTTAAAGACTTGGCATTGGGGAGGGGAAGTCCGTGCGCATCTTTCCTTTGCCAACAAACAAGCTCCCCTTTTAATGCGTCTGGAATACCGCATCCCGTTGTCTGGCGAGGACTTCGTAGTTGCAGATAGGCGTTAACTGATAACTTCAGTTTATGCTGCTGGAAATGCCATTAAAGATGGTCTTGTGACATATTCCGGACCGACATCAATATTTATCATGAATGATTAATACGACAGAGGCTCTGCCACACTTGCCGCAGATTTTAATGCATTTGTTTCTCTTGACAGCTTCGAGGATGTGGCACGTACTAATGCTTAAGTTAATGACGTCCGTCGTATTCATCACCATCGATACTGGCCCCAACGAGAAAACAGGCTATCTCAAAACTTTGAATGCTGCGTATAAATTATTTACGGAACATAATCTTGATGCTTTGCTTATTGAATGACATGCACCTGGTTCAATATAGTTGCGTGTTTTATTTCTTAACAGTGCTGTCTAGGTAAATTCTGTCACCATACATTTACATTATTTTTTGTGTTTTCCATTAATTCATTTTTCCTCTTGGTATTACTTTCTCAAGTACTTGACTTTTTTTGCTCAACAATTAGTCCAGTCTTGTATATTTCTTTATTAGCGTAAGTTTATTGACAAATTTTGTTTCCGCATCAAAACCATTTGCTAAAGGTTGGGATCTCACGCTTTTGAATAGAGATATTTGAATTCACTAATTCATTAACAATAATGGATGTCTTACCATCACCTGATGACGTAAGATCCTTCTGACGGCAGAACTTTTTAAAAGAATAAATCGTTTTTGCCAGTTGTGGACGTCCACAAAAGGTGGAAGGGGGTTAGCCAATGGTGGAACAAAGCGGACAAGGGATAGCGGGTTGGTAAAAACTTGCCAAAAAGTTTTGGAAATCTTTTGTGGATGGCTCCTTAGGCAGTATACCTTGTAGAGTAAGCGCTGGGAAGTCCTGCAGGCTATATACTGTTTTGGCTTGTAACCCACGTGCACACAATTTCATGATGTCCTCACCGGGCGCCTTTCATTATTCTCGTCACAGCCTCTCGAAATCAGTAGCTCATCTTTTCGTTCTAACGTTTTATTAAGTCATTTTCTCGGACTTCTGTATATATTTTGCTCTTATTCTATTGCAGTCTCTACTGCAGCAAGCTGCGAAAACCACACCCAAGCAATTAGTATCCAACAATAAATAACATAAGAAGCTCCTGGCTTTATCTCTACGACTCCTCTGGATTAAAATGAATCCCAAAATGTGTTATGAAGCAGCGAGGTTAAGTCTCAATACGCACAAAATCCTATGTCAAATGACTCTCTCGTGAACCTACTTGTACTCATCAGGTACCTTAAATGACAGCTACGGGTATCATACGATGTCATTGGAGGGCCGCCTTTGCACAGCCGCACTTTGTTGGGTTTCAGTATACAAATTCGACGCCAAGCAGATTTAAGTGAATAATGGCAAGCAAAAGCTTTTCTTCAGTACATTACAACATTACAAACATAGCCTTCAAGCATTGGTCAGTCAACTATTAGAGCGTCGCTAAACATTCGTTTTTTTTTTTGTCTCTATCAATTCTCGTCTCTTCTTACGAATACTGCATAACTCGTAACATGTTATACGAAAAAGTTGCTTTAAAAGATTACGAGAATAGAGCATGAAGCTTTAATCAATTCTTAATGCTTTACTCGACACACTAGAAATACTGCACAAGCAAATGTAAGCCAGCTTACGACAGATATGTAAGCTAGCAGGTTTTCAAACTGCCGAAAGAGTAGTGATTAAATTTTTATGATGACTTTTCTGCGGTTTCGCGTTAGTATCAACCAATCACTTACATTTAGAGTGAAAAGAAAAAAAAAACGCGCACAATACAGACGCATTAAGACAGACAGAACCAACAGACATAAGACACATCATACAGACAGAAGCTAGCTCTGTGGTTTTCTGAGCGACCATCACCAGCGTGTTTCCCAAGACCTCAAGAAGGATGCGAGGTCTTCGAAAACTTCTGGTTCAACTCAATAGATAACTCCGGAGTCGTAAGTTACTTTCAGTCTAACCCCTGAAAACACGGTTTTTCAAAAAAAAAAAAAAAAAAAACAATTGATAGTAGAGAAAAGTTTAGAACTACAAAGTTGTTCTATTCAATCACTCACACGCACCCCCCGCCCAACACACACACACACATACAAATATCCATGCACGAAGAAACACACAGATCCACACACTGAAGTATATGATAAGCAGAGTCTATATGAATTGCACAAACGCATTACCTCTGGGAGCAGCTTTCCAACAACAGCAGCAACAACAAGAACAACAACAACAACAACAACAAAAACAACAGGCGACCTATGCATCCAGTCATGAAAGTAGCTGTCGCGGAAGTCTTCTGGCTTGGACGTCTAACCCAGCCGCACTTGTTCGCTTTTGTATAGTGTCCTATGACAAATATGTAGCCCAATGGAACTTGCAATAAAATCGCCATGATTAACGAACAGTACTAGAAAGAGAAACCCATAGATACTTGATTCTTTAATCAATGCCTTCATTAAGTAAGGAACCATTTAACTTGCTGCACACTTGGAGACGGAACAATATGCTAGGAAAGCGTTATCATTAAGCCTTGGTAAGCATGCCTGTAAGGCATTCATTACATTAATTTCCCAATTCAATCACATAGTGTCACTGGGAAGGAAGCAGGAAACAGCAGCAGGATCTTGCTTGGAGATACGATACCGATATGACGTGATGGCGACGGAATCCGGAATGTACTGGATAAAGGCTTCGCAACCTGTGCAAATGTATTGTGACATGGAAGTTGACGGAGGTCAGTGCATTGGATATCTTATTCAGCCTACTTCGTGCAGTCTTCGTAAATGGGTAGAACATTCATTTAACCACAAGTCTTTTGCCGAGAGAAACGTACAGAAATTGGCGTAGTCATTCGACATGAGTTTAGTCAACAGAAGTCATGGTTTCTGCAGCAAATTAAAAAAAAATTCAAAACTTGCACAACAGGGAGACCCTCAGAATACGTTTATGTTAATGTTTCTTAGGCACTGAAATGAGAAGCTTGATTTTTATTTGAAATGAATTACACCATTTCGCGTAACGTTTGTCTTGCTACTAGGTGAGGGTTTCGTCAATAACTGAATCGATTTTCACGATAGCTACAGCCTCTAGCTTATGATGATGGAGTTTAAAAACATATGAATTGAGATTCTGTGCCTTGACTTCAGCTATCTCGCACGCGTGCGAACTCTGCTTCAATTCAGGTGGATGGACGAAAGTCGGTAATATGAACATCACATTGAATGCCTACTCGTATCCGCCACTTGTTTACGACGAGATCACAACCCTGAGTCTCATCCAAAAGGCAAGTTACTAGCTATCGATATCTGGTCGAAGCCTGCATTCTGTTTTCCAAGCGCTCTTGCATCTGCAAGAACAACTGAAACTCAGTCATATAAAAGTCAAAATTCTATGTTTGCTGCTCCATATTTAAAGATTTTGAAAGATTTAAATATCAAAGTAAAAAGCAAACTTAGCTGTGAGTGGATTCACTCCTAGCCGATCCTTCGCGTAAGCAGAAAGAGGCTGGATCCGAGCGTGCGCAGAAGCTTCAGGCATTATTTCCTGGGGTCCTTTACAAGGACCACCAGATGGGGAACTGGCCTTGCTACGCTACGTCAGGTATTGGTTTCACAGAGATCTATTGTCACAAGCCATAACGCAAGATCCACGTTCGCACTGCCAGCAACATCTCGGGTCTGGCAGTCGTGGATTTTATGACTGGACAAGATTCAGGTGCCAGACCAAGTTCTTGCGGATCCTATATTATGCTGGAGGATCGAGGTCTTGCTCGCATTGGGAAAATCAGCAATGATCGCATCCGCTTTTACGACCATGTCGCCCACATCCCTTTTTTAATCACGTCGTAGCTGGATACAGCAACAGGTTCGAGTGTGGCGATTATAACAGTCCCGATAGAATTGGTGTCTGGAACGTTTTTGTTCGATAATTTCGCACATCACTCAATGCTAGGTGCGTCTTGACTCCGATGTAGGCCACTGAAGCCGGTTGTGAGTTTTGTGCTTTGTTAGAAGTCTAATGGCGTTTAAGCGTTTTTTGAAATGCGCTTAGGATTGTGGAAGCCCTTTTTTTTTTACCGAGTTCAAGTTCTATCGGTACAGATGATTTATGTACATGAGGTTGTGTACTTCGTTGATTGATCAAAAAGTTTTGGTCCGTGCATTTTTTATCCTTGCGTCTAGCAACAGCTTCATTCATCTCGTGTGCGAAGGGGCAAATTGCGTGAATATTTCAAGCGTTGTCCCTTGACGGGAAAGGTTTGGTGACGTTTCAAGGTGTGTATGTCGAGTTTTCATAATTTTCAAACCCGTGATCTCTTTTTGCTCTAAAATATTGAAACGTTGCATTATTTTTGTTGTGTCAGTTTTTCTTTGAACCAAGAGGTAGTGCTGCTGCGATAAAGCCATTGCTTTGTTTGCTGGAAGTGTTTTTTAGCCATTTGATTTTACCAAGCACCTGTGTCCACCAAGTGCTTCTGTCGACACCTTTCAGATCCTGCTTCGTCCGTCAAGATTAGCTAGCACTCAAGTTTAGTTTAGTGAAGCATCTATTTATTAAGGAAACGCGCTTTCGGTCATCTAAATTTTAAATCAGTGTAACCGTTGGTGCCATTGCTATTCGAGTGCTTATAAGAGAGCTTAAGCGGACGGGTAGCTCCGTTGGTAAGGGCGCGAGCCCGGAGTCTGAAGGTTGCGGGTTTGAGCCCTCGCCGGGGCGACTTGTTTCGTAGGTCACTTAGCCTTACATCCCTCCGGGGTCGTTAAAATAAGTACCGCTGTGCGGGTACATTAATTGGCATCCCACGTCGCTCAATTATCGGACTAACCCAACATGTCCTAAGTGGCTCTCTCGGGAAAAATTAGTCCCAGCTATGTGCAAGGTCCGCATGGTGCAGTGCAAGCCATGTATGACGTTCAACTAATTCATATGCACAGGCGAGCTCTAGATCCACCGTACTCGGTCACGAGTTGGTTGCCATAAAAAGAGAGCTTAAGGATCAGAGAGGTTCAACAACAATTAAAACTATTCTTAGGCGCAGATGGAGGATATTTTCTTACGACGGTGTTGATCGCAGTGTTTATATTTGTCGGCTATGTTGGATGAGAACCGGCAGTTCAAAGTTTCTTCTGCATTAATCACGCTGTTTCAAACAGTCCTCTGAAAATGACGTGGTCAGAAAAATGTAGGTGATGTCATGAAACCAACAGATTTTGAGACTTCATTAATGCGAAAGTCTATCACATCATTTATGAAAAGCATCTTCGAAGACTACGCATTTTGCGACACAAGAGTTTCTTCCATAACAGTGCGTGGATGGTAACCTTTCCTTGAATATTGTAATCTCCCCTTCTGAACTTATGCCCTGCAAGCCTACATTCGACCTGCAGTGTCATGATAGGCAGGTCATGAAAGGGAAATGATTGAACAACAAACATGTTTACTTTGTAAATCGTGTTTATCATCAAGTTGTTTTGCATTAGCTATCGTTTTCGTGTGGCGTGTACACCAGATAATCTTTATATATGTAGTGACCCTAGACGTACTTAAATTACAATCACATTTTTGTATTGAGTTCGTTCTTACATTCTGCGTGGAGACTAGATGGTAAAGGGATCATCCGCGATTAACGGAACTCTAGCCGTCTATTCGATTATTGTTACGTTTTTGTATATAAAGCATGCACATAAAAAAGATATAGCAAGCAAGCAAGCATAGGAGAGAAAGAGTTCAAGAGAGAGTATAAAGTTCTGGTTATCAAGTCGCCGTAGTTTTATCTCGCAACGAACTGCGGTCACACAATTTCGCCTGCATGCTAAGAAGTGGGATCTGAATAAATCTTTCATTAGAAGCAGCAAAACACCGTAAGCATATTGGTAGTTCACATTCATGTAGTTATGATATGCTGTATTGATATGAATGTTCTGACATCGCGGGATACAATCAGGCCCAGCACAACAGGAACGTTTTCCCTCAAGTCCTGCACCACTTACCAACCCCATGCGTCATGAAAAAAATGTAGTCATCATTGATTTAAATCTAAAATCATTCAAGAATTTTGCATTTGGCATTTTAGCTGCATCTTGGAGGGTTGGGCGTCTTTGGCATAACGTCGCATCTGAGTCGAATTTAATGGAATTACATGCGACGCGGCAGAAGCGCGACGTTTGAGCCAAGCCTTAACTCTTGTCTGGTGTCGTGAAATGCTTGATCCTGGTTAACCCGGACCAAGGTGTCGTTAACTCCCAATAGAAACGACAAACAAACTTAAGTCCATCCCAAGAATTATTCGTTTTTATTTGCACTGATACTTCCTCACTCACTTAAAACTTGTCCCATCGCTAAGGACACATGAAAGCCATTTTCGCATGCCGACCGAAACACGAAAGTAACCTGCATAGTTGTACTTCCAACGAAACTGCCTTGCATGATTAAAACAAGCGTTTGGAAACTAAAACTTAACCCTTTATTATACGTACTGTCGGAATTTAGTTTCGAAAATTCCCCCACAACAGTTTCATATTTCCCTCTTCGTTAGACTCAAGTCACATGGTCTAGAAATGCACGAAAATTCAATTTTACAAAGAAACAAGCGAAGAATCTGAAAGAATCTACAATTAGAGCAGAAAAGTCACACTCACACAAATGTCTGCTTTTCTTGCAAAGCATGCTTCAATGCTAATTGCCTCAGTATTCCAATTAACGAGACTTACAACAAGCCCTATGTTTTCAAAGAAAGATGACAACATGAATATAACTCTTTCCGCATTCGATGACTTAGACCACCTATATAAAATAAAACTATATAAAATAAATCTATCTATTACATGCATCCATTAAATCTATCTATACATCTATATATTATAAAACTCTTACTAAGCATGTTGGCATTGAATGAAAATCGAAAAAACTCTGCCATACAAATTTAAAGTATACTGTTGTTTAGAGAAATGTATTGCGCGTGTATTAAATACGACACATAACGTAAAAATAGGGTTGGCCTTTACGAAACCAAAACTACTTTGCCGTATGATTACCGGTTGAATGCCTACATGAAGCTTTGGATCATTTCACATGACTGTGGCTGCTCACCAGTTCCTGCTCCAAGTAACTGCCCAGCCGCAGTAGTTTCAAAGTTACTAACTCCCTTAAACATAAAAACCCTACGTTCAATATCTATTTCGCAATATCACTCTACCTTTCTAGTTAAAAATATCCTGCACTGGGGAGGAGCTTACTTACTTTAATCTTTAGATCACTACATATCTAACTATCTAGCGCTGTATTAATTTTTGAGAACTTTATCTGACTTTTTCAGATAGTGCGCTCTCTCTCTCTTATTCATGCTCTCACACCTCTTGTTGCCGCCTTGTGTTTCTCTCTCTTTCTCTCTCTCTCTCTCTCTCTCTCCCTCTATTGTTCTCTCTCTCTCGCTCTCTCTTTTACACCTCTCTCTCTCACACACACATACACACACACACAAACAAACACCCACACACCCACACCCACACCCACCCACACACTATTATTCCTTCCTCCTCACTTCCCTCATACTCCCATCTTTGGCAAATTCTCTCTCTCTCTCTGTCACTCTCCTTCGATCCTCCCTCTCTCGCTTCCTCTGCCTCAGTCTCTCTCAATAACATTTCTCGTGTGCGATAGTGGAATTAGGTCTACTAGTTACCACAGTTAACTTAGTTACTGCGGTGAGAAATCGTTTTGGACTGCCATCAATCTTTATTGACTGAGGAGGAAGATCGAGGCGCATTGGTCATATAGTCTTTGTGATGAAAAGCATCAAAAGTATGATGCTGTCAGTCACAAAAACTTACGCCTTTAATGTCTGGGACTGCATTGTACACTCTGGCATGTCCTATGGAAAAAATAAAACATCACAAATTTATCTCTTCGTTTCGCATTTCAAACTTTCAAATTCTGAAGAAGAGTTTTTAAATGTTTGAGTGATCGACCTGACATGATTATTTCATGGCTGACCAGCACGGAAAAGCTCGATGTTCGTCAAGATTGTTATTAAGACATTCGTTATTCGTCAAGATCGTTATTCAGACAGACTAAAGAACAAGTTAGACATAACTGAGAACTTTGCTAATGTACGTAACAAATGAAGAGAATGTTGCGATTGGAACTTGTAGAGCATGCCTGCAGGGAAACGGTGTCGTTGGTTTGCAAGCACCACCCCCCCCCCCCCCAAAAAAAAAATAACTAGAAAGGGTTCTCCCGAATGAATTGTCTGAGCTCATAATATAATACAAAAGGTAGAGAAAAACTGCAAAACTGTCAAACGAGGCGAAAAAGAGCACATCCTTTTTATGGGGTGGATACGGACCTGTTAAATAAAGTACCTTGGAATTTTCCAGTATTTCATGCCACTCACTGATGCGTTCTCCTGCGGAAGTTTTAGCTTCACCTTTTCAACCACGACTACCTCTCACACGCAGCAACCAGCTTTTACGAAGACATACTTATGACAGAGTTTCGTTATAAGGAAATTGATAGCTAGCAGGGATAGATGATCAAACATCAACCCCATCTTCCCATACCTGCCCCCTGTGTTACTTGTTTCCACTTTTGAAAAGTGCTCGTAACAACAACAACAACAACAACAACAACAACAACAAGATTTATTTTTCTCCAGAAATGCAAACAATTAAACTTAAAAATAAC
>QQSS02185280.1:0-13785 GCA_003687565.2 Craspedacusta sowerbii | reverse complement strand
TATATATATATATATATATATATATATATATATATATATATATATATACTATATGCAAGTAGAATTGAAGGATTTATTAAACACGATTCTTTAAAAGTTTTACTTACGCTGAGAGCCTGTGCTTGTGACATCTGCGGGCTCAAATACGAAGTAAGATAGCAGCAACCTTAAATTTTAAAAAAAGAAGCAATTTAATCAGCGGCTGCGTCTGTTGATTATCAAGTAATTAGCAATTAATGTCTATCTCACTTTTCTTATCAAGAATACAATTGATACCTGAATGTAGAGATGTTGCAATGATGATGCTCCAAATTGGGTTGCACTATTGGCCGTTTTCTGTTTCCAAAAATATAGCCCATTTTTTTCGCAATCCCGGTTAATTACCTGATGTTGATCGTTTTTTCCCACTCTCTGTTCGCCCATTCTTTTATAAATTTGAGAAGAAAGACTACTCTCTTCGATTTACTGTAAATTTTTCGACAAAAGGTTTTTGATTCGAGTGGTAACGAAAGAGGAAAAATTAACACACAATAAGACGCAAGACACAAACAGAACTTCTCACATATTTGCTGGAAGCGTCCAAAAGCGCGGCGCCAATTCTGTTGACCAATCATAAGAGCCGCCAGGCCCCCAATAGCTTTCTCCCGATTTTTATTTCCCGAAAAGTGACGAGTTTACTAAGTTGCCCACGTTCGTTTCATGAATCTGAGAAAACTTTGTTTTGCTACGTCACGTTCTGGAGAAAAATTTGTTACAAGATCGCCTGTTGGAATTCGCCTGCGTGTTACTCATAAAAAGCTGTGAAGGAATGAGTTGATGACTATGGCAACTTTGGATGCAATATGTCTCCAAGATAGTAATTGCTACCGGCGATATACCGATTAGTTGAAGTCAAAGGCCAAGTAGTTCAGGCAGTCAGAACTTTATTGATATGGGTAACGTGTTGGTTGGTTAGTTGGTGAAGAGCCAGGAGTTTCCCCGATGCGCAGTCCATCGATCGTCGGAGACGGCAAATGAGGCCAGTGGTCAGATGTTGTTTAAGCCTCTCAAGAAGCTAACGAGCTCTTTAAATGCCCACTAAGGGAGGCTCCGACGGCTGGTCGATGCTTCAACGAACTTGAAACTGACATCGCACTGTCCCCTGTTACCAGGAGACAACCTTCGTGAAGACCTTCCCAGCAGACGACGTACTGTTGCTGGTTAGGTCTTCTTAGGAAATTTGCCAAGCAGGGTAGCCACAAAAATTTGTCACATACCCTACTTACCCACCGTCTGACGCGTGGAGGCTCCCCTAGCAGAGATCTGGGATGCTTTCTCTTCTCTAGCAAACAGGTGGTTCTTGTAGCCCGCTCCACTAATGCCTGTTATGCGATGTGTCAGAGCTTTCAATAGGGACCCACACTGCTTGAGACGAGTAAGCTGGAAAGTAAGGCAGTGAGTCGAGGTAGACAGCAAGCACTGGTACCGAATGATGAAAATTCAAATAGAGCCGCTACGGAGATAACCGGGATTTGGTGGAGAAAAAAATATGAAAAACCCCAACTGGGCGCGAATCGGAACGACTTGAGTCATTAAGGAACTGGGTCAGTCAATGGATGTTGCTCAATTAACAAGATTAAACTGACTGGACATGGCTTGAACCAAGACACTCCAACCGAAGCATGATTATGATTGATCCTGCATTCTTCGCGCCCATCGAATTCAGCCACACAACCGCAGACAAGACAACTTCAGAATAGTGAACCTTAAACCTAAGAGCGGCGTTGTTTGTATCCCATCTGAGAACACTGATGCAGTGAATATTGGGCTTAATTAACTAGCTGCTCAACGCTTTCTTATGACCTATGTGTCTTGTAAAGAAACAATAAGTGATACACCATTTTCCTCTTAGAAAGGTTGGTCATGACAGTGCTAGATCGCAAGGATGAGTTGATGACATGCTCAAGTTCAGCTTACAGTAGCTCGTCACTAATGGCGACACAAGCCTTTGTCCCTGCATCAAGCTAATCTTCGTAATAGTCAACAACCACCCGGTCTTTTCGGACCACTGGCTTAGCATACACAACAGACCAAGCACGTTGGCATAGTCGGGAGTGGTAAAGGGGAGGGTGTTCTTGCGAGCATGCCTTTGTAAGCCGGTTACGATGCAGAATCTTGATCCCCGATGAGGTTCAGTCGAATATAATTTTTTAGTTTACGTGAAAAATGCGATGTGCAGGGATATGTCGGTGCTAAAAATTATCTAACAACTGGAACGACATTAAAATCACGAAACATTTTCAAGCAGACTTACAGAGATCATCCGTTACGTATTTGTAACCTAACATAACATGTTGCTTTATCACAGCATCTTCCATGTTTCCATTCTAATAACTCGCTTAATAGCTCGTAATAACTCGTTTCCTTGCTCTAGCTTTAGCTACTGTCATCTGCATGACATTGTCACAGTTGTCACGTCTCATAGGCTTTTCATAGGATTCATCAAACGTCGATGAAATTTACACGAATTATAGGTGTCATTCTTATGACCAAGCAAAACACATCATAAGCACTGTCTGTATTCTGCTGCATCTGCCAACACTCGATCAGCTCGCACCGATTTGATGAATTCTTGCAGCAATTTCCAGGAGATTCCTCGAATCAAATCTTAGATAACTAGAAGACGCAAAACTGAAATACTGACTGAATTTTCCGATGGTTGTAACAAGGTTGGTGTGTGGTGCAGGAAATAAAAGATATACTCTTTTGCCACGTGGTTGCTAGCAAGACTGCATAGCCCTGCACAAAATTTTAATCTACGCTCTTCCAAACGAAATCAGCACTATTTGAAATATTCGGGAAGTCCAAATGATCGCAAAAAATTTAGTGTCTTTATCTCAGAGATATTAGAAATCGCAATAAAATTTTTATCGATTTTTCCAATGTATCTCCGACTTTTAAGACCCCAACTATTCGATTTACATGCGTTGGTGCTTCGTCGGTTAGCAAAGCTATTCTTCGTTTTGATCTAGATACCGCGGTAAATAAATACCATTCTATCTATTACGTCTTAGACTCTAAGAGACCCTTTAATTTAAACTAGTTTCCACAGAGAACCATTCTTTCATGACATTTATCAATCCGCCTTTAATAACAGCTTCTAGTTGCTTGCTTAACATGATGTATGTGGTATGAAGGCAACCAGTAGGCTCGCAATGGCCTCGTTTATCCAAACAAAGTATACCAATACAAACGGAATTGAACGCCTTACCAAGCAAAGCTCGATCGAAAACGTGTCCACCTCATATCTAAAGATCTGTAACTGAAAAATCCATTAAACAACTTCTTAGTCGAACTATAAGAAAACTCTAAATCGTAGCCGCATTTGTTTTTCTAGTTATCAGCAACCCGCTCTCCGCTTCCCAAGGGTATGCTTTGTCTAAGTGTCTCCTTCTCTTCGATTACTCAGTGGACAACAGAACTATTGCGCGACATGGATAAAGGACTTGGGGTTGGCTGATTTGCTACTACAGGGGGTAACCTTTGAGTCCGACCTCTCAAAGAGGCGCTGACGCAGTGGAATGTAACTTGAGCAAACACGATCTGATGACTCACTTCTAAAGCAAGCTCGATTTCTCGGCTAAGCGAGTGACGGAGGAGCGTGTTGCAGGAAAGAGGAGAACAAACGAAATTGAAATGGAAATCTGGAAACGAGGCTCGGGTAGCCGCGTTTGGGTGCTGATAGAATTTTAGTAAGTAAACAACAAAGTTTTGCATTTGATAAGTTGGCTCTGTGCGCGTTCAAACAGGAACGAATTGCATGCCGGGTGACGTTGCTAAGGTTTCACAACGGCTGATCTAGCATGAACCCGGTTGAACTTGCTCACGAGAACTTTGCTCCCCATAAGCGTTCTCGTATTTGCTAATGTCTAGAAGTCGCGAAGCTATTCGAGGGTACTTCTTCTGGAAAAATTCCCCGGCTTCTTTGTCGGCTCTACCACTCTATGCTGCAGAAAGAGAAGCCCTACCGAGTTTAAGAATGGCAAAACGGCACTGTGATTGCAAGCGTATTTATCGCATGGTAGTGAACCACGGCAGGCTGCGACGCCTGATCGTTCGTCTGTGTCCCTTGTATTCTTCCTGCCAATTTTCTGCATAGACTATCGTATTCACGCCTTACAAAAAAGTTCTATTTTTAATTCGTATGTTTCTTGCTTTCACAGTGAATGCTTGCAAAGAGAATTATTTCTTTAAAAGATACCAATGAAATAGCAGGGTTGTGACATGGGTACACTCTGATATAGACTCCTTAAGGTCCATAGTACCCGAAGGTCAAAGACTGGGACATAATCTTCACCCTTTCCCCCTCACGGCTGAGTCATACGCCATGGCAAGACGGTAGAGAAAAGTTACTTTTGGAGCCGGTCACTTGGTAATATGAAAGATCCGCCATTGAATGGACTTTTGATGGTCGTAAATCGAACAGCTTGGTAGTCGCTATTTGGCATGCCACGGGCAATTCAGACGCCATCGAGGCTAAGCGAAGTGTCGTGGAATTCGCCATGAAATGCGAGCTAGAAGCCTAAGCGCTATCATTCCACGGTAGGCATTTAGAGCCATGATGAGGTATATATCCGTCTCTAGGCGACGGGGGTCAAAACTTTGTGCGAACATCATATTGGAATACGCCAGACGAGTTGAAGAACTTCGCAACGAAAGGATCATAGGAAAATTCAGTGTTACTTGACTTGCAGAGCAGTAATCGTTTTGGAACGTCTCGTGAAAGTTGACTACCAACAAAGTAGCAGAACAGAAAATATGCTAGTATCGCAACCGCATGTGAAATTCCATTGGACTTGTTAGGCGCTTTATTATAGCTAGTGTAAACAGCGGTTTCACTCTATAGTTTTCAACCACAAGCGCATCTTTGCCACGAGGAAGCTTTCTGATTACCTTTGTACTAAAAAGCAGACACCAGTACTCGACATCTGATAATCTAAGATCTGACGGAACAGCTAACACATTTCTTGCGTCATGGTTGAAGTGGAAGGATACTCTGAGAGTTGTAAATCGGCCACAGGTGCTGAAGAAGTCCGCGAATGTTGTCGTGAACGAGCAAAGGAACTTCCGCCAAGGAACTTCCTTGCGAAAGTAGCTCAATTGGCGTTGTTTTCTGTTCATATCTTTAATTAGTTTTTATGTGTACTTTCTGGTTGTGTTTCTATTGCTGAGCTATTATTTAAAAGTGGACTTAATTCGCCTGTTATTTGTGTGTGTTAATATGTTTGTTTCTATATTTAATATATAAACGGCACGAGTTTGTAAATACGGTACGATCAAAAGTGACGGGTGAACAACATTCTACAACAAGTGTTTCATCTATCTTCTACAACGAGCACAAGACTGCTCTTACGGTGGTTTAATCTCTGCATCCATTCTACTCGAGCGCGCGCATTTTCCTACAAGAGTTGTCCAGCGTGTATGCCCTACGATTCCATTTTCTCTTCGTATGTGCACAACATCTCACGTACCTACAGCAGGACTCCAGACAAATGCGCAGTTCCGAGTCGTCTTTACGAGCACCAGGACGAGATTTCCAAGTGCCAGAGTGGAGTGCTGTAAGAAGGCATCTGGACTGGTAATGCAAGATCTAGCGATCCAATAGCGTCGTAGTTTCGGCGTTTCTGGATTGGTTCAGCACGTAGTTCGGTCGAAGGCAGCTATTGCGGATTTCGACAATCTTTTATCTTTATGGTACATTATGGAGAATATAACATTTAACAATTAAAAGTTTTACAAACTTTGGTTTCTCTTTGTAAACATCAGCACCGTATATTCCCCGACGTGTTTACACCTTACTTTCAACGTGTGCAACATTGGTATAATAGTCACCTGATAATGGTTTTGGTAAAAGAAAACGTTAACTGTCGATAGGCTTACATATGGAATCGCTCAAATTGTGCAATTGCTTAGGAATTCCCAAGCCTGAGTGACTTTAAATACAAAACGATCAAGTTTTTCCAACACTTACCTCCCAGTGAGTTCGTTTGGTAAAGAAACAGCCTATATGTTAAGATTTAGTTGATTCGCTTCCCGGTCTCGAAATTTGACTTCAAACATGCTTAAATACATCCTATTGAAGCCATAGAGTACGGTGTAGAAAATTATATAAATTAATTATGTTGGGAAGCCGCACACTCCGATACACACACGCTCTCTGGGTTTCGTTCTCTCCGTTGCAAGCTTGCCCCGCCTATTTAGCCGCTCCGACAGAGAATAAGCCGTCCAAAAACCCAGATCAACCGATTAAGAGACTACCGCCCAGCACCCAGACAAGTACACCCCAACGAACAGAACAAGAACAAGAAACTTACAAAATAACCTTTCTCTTGCTGTGTTCCGACTCCCAACTCCGACTGACTGGTTTACAATAACACTTAGCTTTAAATACCTTAACATACATAACAAAAACGTAGCTTGCGGCTATTGCTGTCAAAAAAAAACAAAGCTTTGCAGGGCCGGCGCCGCCCGCTCCCGAACGACCGGGGAGCACCCGATCGTCAACACACCACGTCTTCCCTCCCTTGCGGGTACTTTCTTCATATCTTCCACATACAGTACATCGTGGTGCCTTACCCTACAACCAACCTGATGTTATATTTCGTTCATGAAGTCTGACATTAGACGCATCTACGTCCATATGGTGGACGAATCTTGTCTGCTAAAGGCTTTCTCGGAGAACCATGCGGTGAATTCAATGCATATTAGGTGAACTGGTTCAAAACTTCTTGCCGACAGGAGTTTGCATGTTTATGCGGCATATTTTTATGCTGATGTGGCGAGCACATTACTGCAACTATTCATACACGCTAGCGAGCATTAACAAGGGTGCAATTACACTCGCAACTTCACTCGAAAACTTTAATTTTTCTTTGTAGAGTTTTTTATTCCTTAGTAAGCTCTACATTGCGTTTGGTGCGATGTGGCGCCTTCTCGCAGTAGTGAGGTTTACAAGATGGCGATCGATCTGCAGTTGCTGCTGATGGAGATAAACTTTACTCTTTTATTTGCTTATTTATTTATTTATACTTATCTTTTTGCTAAGACTAACGGTAACCGAAACCCTAACTCTAATCTCAAGGTGAACTCTAACCCTAACCCTAACGTGTTCCCTAAGATGCTCAAGCAATCTCGAAGAAAATAAAGTTTGCTATGAAATTATATATATATATATATATATATATATATATATTTGAAGTCAAATGGATAGTCTTACGTACGTTTCGTCCCAGCCAAGGAACTTGTCAGAGACCTTTGGTTGTAGTCTTAACTGGCCAAGCAACTGCTTGGAGTCCCATTATGAACTCGAAACCCCTGGAGACCTCGAGTGCACGAGTGCATATATGTGAGTGCATATATTTGAAGGCAATTAAATAAAGGACTTAGCGTGCGGCCGCCATTTGATAACCACGGGCGTCGCAAGATTTGGACCAATTGCGGATTGAGGCCTAAACGGTAACTTTACTGTTTGATTGGGCTCTAATGTCTTTGTTTAACTCTAATGCGGTTTGCCAGATACAAGAAGTGTGCGGAACCTTCTTAGGAGAACAATGTTTTTTAATCTTAGCAGCATTTTGCCCTCCAGCACAATTTCATAAACTATATTTTTTATCGGAAATGCCCTCATCAGCAGATCGTGCCGACCTTCTTACTTACATGATGAAAATGGCTGATTTAAGTCTCCCAAGCTGAAAGCTTTCAATCTTCATTTCTGCTGCGCAAATCCAACACGTGCTCTCAAAACAAGATTAACCTAAAAGCCAGCTGTTCATTTTGACGAAGACGTGACCGTTGATATTAAGTCGACTCTAGAAGGATTTCCTCTTCACCTTGTGTGGAAATCAAAATAACACTTGTTTGATGAGTCACATCAAATCCATTATGTGTTTACATATTAGCGACGCTGCGTCCCAGAACCCAGTTCGACGATGCAAAGGTATGAGAGCTGGCGAGGCTAATATTAGAAGTTTAACAGCCAGGTTATTAGTGTCTGACTACAGGAGCGCTTGCGTGTGTTATGTCCAAACTGACAGGCAGTGATGGAAAATCTTCACTTGATGGATGAATGAAAAAGTTCATATCATCTTTCGGTAGCATGATTTTACGTGGTCCATTTACCGAAGAAGCTGTTTTGTCCTTAATCATGGTTGGAGAATCTTCTATAATAGAATTGATGGTGTGCTTATGACGCATTGTACACAAAATCCATTATCATTTGTTGCATATAATTTTTTTTTTGCATATTGTGCACTTATCATATTTTTTCTTACTTATTCTATGTTGTTTCTACAGAAATCTCGTATATCTGTGTCATTCTCTAGAAACATAGGTATATACATTAACAAAGTCTTTCGCGATTGTTCAATGGCAGCGCAAATCAACGCATTTTACTAGCGTTCGTTGAACAAGTTACTCCTTGTGCAAGTGGAGATCAAATATCAATTTGTTGTTCCACTTCTATAATCAACCGGTTAATCGACTAATAAATTAACTAATCAATTACTTAGTCAATTAAGTTATCAAATTTCAATTAATTTAACTACAAATTAATTAATTAATCAATTGATTAAGTAATACTTTTGTTAATTTTTAATTATGAGATAAGGTCATTGATTAGTTAATTAATTCATTCATCTTTTTATTTATTGTTTTGCTTTGCTGCCATAGGATCTCAGTTATCTTTCCGGCATCTTTGAAACAATAAAATCGCACAATTTGACAGTTGACCAATGATACCCTTTTAATATCTAAACGCATCCTGTTGTTGAGACTTGCAAACATAAGTAATAGTAATATACTAATACAGTAGAATATACGAAGTAATGTCTTAGGACGTGTGCCTCGCTTTTTTTCAAAATGAGGGCAATCTAAGATCCAAAATTTTGACTTACTATATTCTTTTTTATCCGAAACGTCATTACTACATGTTCAAAAATCACTACTGCATACATCTAGAGCCTTAACACTGTCCATAAGTCCTTGAGCCATAAGCCTGAACCCGAAATTTTAGGTTTCAATTTCGTATTGATGCGCATGTAACAAAAAATATGTACTGATTGAAATGTTAATTAATCAGGTTCTTTGTCAACGATGTAGCAAAGGAACAATTGCGAGGTTTGTAAATTATTACATAGGGTACCTGTCACCTCAGGCACCCTGTATAATAATTGGTTATTTTGAAGAAAATTCTGAAATTTGCATTTTTTGCGCAGAAACTGGCGATTGTCGTTGAGATTAGTGATGTTCTTGGTTCAAAACCGCGTCCTCGTAATAGAAAACCCTTTTTCTGTACAAAGGCTACCATACGCTCCAATAACGAAGCCATCGTAGACAAGACTGCTGAGACTTATCCATCCCGTCAGTCGTGGAAAATATTGTCGGTCTTTAAATTTATATGGCTTCCATTTACGAAGACGATTTATCGATATGACGATACTGACTAAATTGATAGAAATTTCAGTTGTGTACCACCTTAGCTACATATATGTCTACAAAGATATCGTAAAAATATGGTGCAAGTTATGTAAAGGTTCCTTTCACATACATAGAAAAACTATGAGCACACGATAGTTACCAAAAGTCACGTGAAGGTAGTGCGATGGTTGCAAGCTGTAGAATCTTTAAAAATGTAGTTGCATAAAAATTTTCTAACTTGGGCAGGACTTGGGCATGTCATATTGACGTGTCCAATGATGGACGTATCAAAGCGCAACGGATCAGGGATCGGAAACGAATTAGCAACTGGCCTACCTTCCTCAAACAAGATTGATTAAGATCGGAAAGTCAGGTGCAGTGATTCATTCAGTAATCGCATGCTTGCTGAAGACCGTGTACAATAAGTAAGCTCCTTATTCGTAATTGCTAAGAAATTAATCCATTCAATGTGCTAACAATAGACTATAACCATCTCAGCCGAATCACATGGCCATCCAAGACTTAACGGCGCAGTGGACACAAGCCGCAAAGCAGACGGTCGAAATGACAACAACAACGCACGTGCATCGCGACTGACTCGATAAGTTGTATACCTCTGAGAAGGGTCGCTGACTTGTGATTATGAAAGAGGGTGCAGTAGTTCATATGGTGGTCATGCCGAAGACGAAGAGACAGGAGCGATCAACCTGCTTCTTTGCCGAGGACCGCGTCGCGTACAGAGATCCATTCCATGGAGCTGCCGTCCAGGAAAAACTTTACGGATTGTACGTGGATGGCCTTCTTTGCGATGTTACTCTCTGTACTACTGATGGGGAGGAAGTGAAGGCCCATAAGTCAGTGTTGGCAGCCAATAGCGACTATTTCTCGCGTAAGTCAGACACGCTATTGTATTCAGATTTCCTATGGCTTGAACTTCGGGTTTTAAAAGAAGATGTTCGTTCATCAATGTGTTTTAAACGAGGTTTTTCCTTTTAGGAATGTTTACTGGCAGCATGAAGGAATCTTGTCTTGGAAAAGTTTGCATTCATGACGTCAGCTTTGATGTGCTTAAGAGTTTAGTTAGCTTTTGCTACACCTCCAGCGTGGAGATTCGGAACGACAACGCGTTGGAGTTGCTATCCGCAGCAAACATGCTTCAGTTCCACAACATCAAGGCCACGTGTAGCACTTATCTGCTTTCAAAGCTCGATTCTAGAAACTGTTTTGTGCTGGAGAGGTTTGCAGACCTCCACGATTGTACGAACTTGAAGGAGAAAGCAGATGAGTTTGCCAGAGAGCATTTCCGATACGTCATTCAAACAGACGAGTTTTTGGAGATCCCGTTGGAAAAACTTGTGGCGCTGCTGCGAAGCGATTCAATTTGCTTAAATTCGGAAAGGGAAGTGTTCTCAGCCGCGTTAAAATGGGTGCAGCATGCGCCGGACAGGAGAAAATACATGGCCGATCTTCTCGCGTTAGTTCGGCTCACGCTTATTCCTCCCAAGATTCTAGGTTAGTAGACGTGAATAATTGGTATCCTTAATATCCGTCCAGTTTGAATATATAAACTTCATTAGGTGGTATCTCAAACTAGGTATAAAGTGCTGTGGCGTTACAAGTATTATTATAATGTACTGTAATTTATTATCATGCGATGTATTTATTATACGCTGCCTTCCTGTAAGTTCCTATAAGCGCATATAAATTTCTATAAGTTCCGAAGTTCTTATAAGCTCAGGCATTGATGGGAAGACCTTGATATACTTTGCTGCCTGAGCCAGATAAGCCAAGGCCACCCAGATAACATTTTATGTTATCTAAGTGGCCTTGGATAAGCCTGCACCTCAAGGTTTTATCGCCGGCGATTTTAAATTGTTTCCTTATTGGAATAAAAAATTCAAGGTCTCAATTCCTAAACACCTCATTAAATAGAGACGCATCTTGACAAGGATTTAATGACAAATCGTAAGAAAAAAATTAAATATTTGTGATAAGACTTATGATGATTTAGATTACTTAACGTAGCTGCGATGTTGTTAGATAAACAGGCCTCGATGAAACATGATAAAATCGCAAAACTATCGCTACATTTGCGCGGAGAAAGATGGCTCCCTGCAATGTTGATCCGCGCTTTGCGCTGTAAATGCGGGACGTCATTAACCCAGCGTGAACACAGGAGGAGCCATATTAGATGATTTTTTTTTTTCTGTTACTTGGCAATATGCCGGGAGTTCTATCCGGACCGGATTCCGACCCTGCGCACATGGTTTCTATGGGACCGTTTTGACGCACCTCCACTTGCGTCAACGCTGTTTGTTCCAATAGCAACCGTGGTGACAACGTTGTAGCAACACAGTGATGGTTTCCTCAGAGAGCGGCTTAACTCTGCCAAGTAGTTTGTTGCATCGTAAGAAGCTCAGGGATCGCAGAGAATTAAGGTCTCACGCCACGTGGTACTCTCGAAAGAAAGGGGGGTTGTATAATATTCACCTATTGACCTATTGCCTAACTCTCAATTAATGCAAGCCGCAATATAAAAAGTATAACTTGATCGATCTACATCCGCGAAAAGTTATCCTAAAAAATATGGTGCTCCGTGAAAAGGCTGTCAGCCTTCTCGGAGAGCCATGCCCAAAATGTAATGTATTCTTTCTAACCGGACTAGTTACAACTTACTAATGTGTTGTTTACTTATCTATTTGTATATTTGTCAGCTGGCGAATTCTCTTGTTAAGATAAGATAAGATATAATCTCCCTACTTCAGCAAACGTTTTCGAAGACTCGCGTGTCCGATCGGTCTTATCTTGGGGTTCTAGGATGAGTGAGTGGCGAACAGCCAGGTAGCTTTCCCGTATGCGCAGTCAATCCGTGACAGCCAATAAGTCTAGTCGTCGGATGTTGGTCGAGCATATCAAGGAGCTAAAGAGCTCTTTACGTGCCCACAAAGGGAGGCTCGGACGACTGGTCGATGCTCCAACAATCTTGAAACTGTCGTCGGCACTGTTCCTTGTTGCCACGAGACACCCTTCGTGAAGACCTTCCCAGCAGACGACGAAGTCGTACTGTTGCTGGTTAGGGCTTCTCAGGAAATTAGCCAAGCAGGGTAGCCACAAAAATTGTCGCATACCCTGCTTGCCCAACGACTGACGCGTGGTCGCTCCCCTAGCAGAGATCTGGGATGCTTTCTCTTCTCTTCGGTTAGCAAACAGGTGGTTCTTGTAGCCCGCCCCACTAATGTCTGTTAAGCGATGTGTCAGAGCTTTCAATTGGGACCCACACTGCGCGAGACAAGTAAGCTGGAAAGTAAGACAGTGAGTCGAGGTAGATTTCCTGTTTGCCACTAACCAGCACAATTCAGGGATTAGATCTCTCTAGGCCTATCAAAACATCGAAATTCTTTCAACTTCGCAGATTTCCGCAATGGCACAATGGATGCTGCGTCACATGTAACCTATTCGGCTCTATTTTTATCAACACCTCTAGCACTTCTAAGTGCACAGAGATTTCCACGGTTGCACAATGATTGCTGGGCAGGCTTTTTTGATATTTTGGGAAGCTGTTCTTCTAGGACCTCTTCTTCTTAGATATTTTTATTTGTATGTAAACTGGTGGCCAATCCGTTAAACCCAGTACCCCAATTTGATGCTTCAATTGCGTGGTTTGCGGAAGATACCTGTGAGAATTCATGTTAAGGATCACACAGGGGGTTGCTTGAGTGGGATTTAGTTAAGAAGCTTTTCTTTGGTGAAGGCACTCTTTCTCAGCAAGGCAGCCTTGCATTACGCATATCTTTCGCTTCAGCCTTCCGCAAACTTTACATGCCATTTGAAAAACGGTATTTTAGGTATTTTATTACTCAAAGCCTGATAGAAGGTTTTCTTTGATCTCTTTGGTTCATTCAGGCTCAATTAAGGAGAAATTGGATTCGGTTCCCATGCACGTCGCTGATGAGCTTCACATAGGGCGAAACGCTTCTAGCGTTGGGGAAATGGAGGAACTGGTGAATTTCTGAAAAGGTTTTTCCGTTAAATAATATCAGGGCTTATGTAGGGACTTCTATTTTTACAGCAATCTTATCAGTCGGAGTCTTGTCAAACCTTACACACTGTCATGCGAGACTGAGTACTACAAACCATTTGCTATAAAAAGGGGAAACGGAGGAACTGGTGAATTTATTTGCTCGATGGCACTTGCTTTATTGCTGCTTATTACTTATTAGTTCATATATAATATGATTATATATATATAAATATGTATATATGTATATATATGTATATATATATATGTATATATATATATATATATATATATATATATATATATATATATAT
>QQSS02185258.1:0-13790 GCA_003687565.2 Craspedacusta sowerbii | reverse complement strand
TGTGTGTGTGTGTGTGTGTGTGTGTGTGTGTGTGTGTGTGTGTGTGTGTGTGTGTGTGTGTGTGTGTGCTTGTGTGCGTGTGTGTGACTTTAAGGATTCAGGGTTACGAGGTGGATCCTTTTATCAGCAATTAAATACTTATCATGTGCGTGTCTGTTGGGTTCTAGCAGCTCGTTTTGATAGCTAGCATCTACTCTTACCAATTGCGACTCCTTAAGTTATTTTCTCTATGTGATTTTATTTCATAGCGTTTGGTTTTCATTGTTAATGAAATGGGGATTGAATTTTTGAAATAAAGATTATATGAAGCTCGTTGCGATTTCCTTCATTTCGTCATAGGACGGAGGCTTTATTTATTTTTCTTTTCGAATATAGAAATTCGAAAGCTCTTTGTTGTGTAAGTGCTCGCATCACACTTGCTAATGCTTGTGCGACTTTCTGTCGGCCTGTTTGTTATCGCAGAAGGTTTATGAGCCGGAGGTGATGTTATTGTGTTTAGCGGCCCTAGTCGGTGACGGTTGTTTATCTTAGCTGTTGTGTCCCCGTTGACGCTCAGGCGTTGTCTCGAGCGAGAGCCAAGTTCATGTGTTATCGCGTTTAATTTGGCTATTGAGCCAGGACCGACTTTGCCGTTTATTTACTGGCATCTCTGAAGCTTGATTATTAGACGACCCTCATCCATTCTAGGTTGATGACGTGTTATGCGCTGGTACACATGTTTCGAAAAGGAAATCTGATACTTGGGTGTTGGGAGACCTGTTGACCGTAAATATTCACGACACCTTGAGTGGCTGTAACCAGCCTATTTTTCACTTCATGTCGATAAGTGCGGGAAAAAAGAAACGCTTAGGAGTGACTCAGGGTGTTACAGCCTCTGCCTAGGAACCATGTTCGTTTGTAATCAATGAATTTGTAACCGTGGGGAATTTTCTTGGCGCGGTCGAACCGAAGACTTCAACTAAGTCCTCTTTATCGCTACTGCCATCTTCGAAGAAACGATGAGGCTGAGGATCAGTGATGGTAGACTTGTATTAAAACCATAGGTTTGCTGTTTATCGGGTGGTTCTTGGCGGACGCCTGTCTGGTGCCGGCTGGCTTTCGTCGCTACTTTTGCGGAACGGCCACCGAATGCGAGAGAATTCCTCGCGACTTTTACTTTCTACGTTCGGTGAAATGATGTTTTCGTGGTTTGTTTGTCGCGCTCCACTGATTTTTCTACTATGCACTAAAAACATTGGAACGTTCTTTAGTCGCGATTCACTATCCACTAAAACATTCGAACGTTCGTTAGTTGCGCTCCACGGATTTTTTTCATTATCCAGTGAAAACATTCGAACGTTCGAATCAGCGGAACGAGTACGCTTTGCGCCGCTCGACATGCTACGTTTGTCTGTCGCTGTTTTGTTATGTTTTGCAACTTTCGCCGGTCACCGTTGCTGTTTTACACGCCACGGGTGTGGCGTGACTCAATTCTTAGGTTCGTGTGTGTGAAAGTTGCGTTGTCTGTCTTTTTTGTTTGTGGTATGTCGCTTGTGCGAGTTGTGGAGAAAAAATGGGATATTCGCTTTGTGTAGGCAACCTAGCTCGGGTGTTTCCCATAAGAATTCATGACCAGTGACGTTGCGCTGGGTTGGCTCACTTGTGCTACGGAGCGCTCAAAGATAACTCATTAAGTGTGTTCAGGAAACCGTGGCATCCTTTCGTTTTGGCGATAGTCCTTGCGCTAGGACTTTCGGCGAGCTTGCAATTTTTTTCGCGGGAGTTTGATTTTTCAGCCTCTATTATTTTTTTACGCGATTCCACCGGGTGGCTTAATTCAGCTGCGTATGATTCACAGCCCTAGTTTGTCTCGGCAATGATAGCCAGCCACGTTGGTTTTACGATTGAGCTAACACGATTTGTTTGCCTTTCTTCAATAGATCTCCGCGCTTGCTCACTGCTCGCATCCTCTCTATTCGCGGCCGTTGAGCAAAAGCTGAGCTAAGTTGTCGGATCACCTGGCTGGTTAGCAGACGTAACCTGCGCGCCTTGATTATTCACAGTGGCTGGCGCTGTAGTCAGTAAAATCTTCATCTCAGCGGTGTGCCTGTGGGAATTGCTCTCACTACTGGATGTGCATTAAGCGACAGTTCGCCTCTGCAAGTCGAACTTTTTGAACGCTAGTTAGGTATCGAATCTGGAAAGAATGGTGCCTCAATGTCGAGCAAGTAGAACTTGTGGACGCGTATTTCTTGCTTTGCTTTTTCTGTGCACGTTCGCGATAGCTATGGATAAACCGGACTATGACACTCTGTTGCAGTCGCTGCATAGCAAAATAGAGTCGTTCAACGAAGACGGTAACACATTGAAAGATGTAAAGATAAAGACCGGGAGATTATTCAAGTATCCTGTTGCCGACGACTCGAGCAGCGATGTATACAGGGTATGTGCTTGTAGCTTGTGTATTTTTGCTCTTAATGATCAATTTTATGGGGAAGGTTTAGATAATCGATATCGAATGGGTGCGGAGACTAAACCACCGCAGGAATATAGTCTTCTACGTTTCGGAGAAGTTAGATTAGTCCAGTGCAGCTCGTCTGTAGTTGCGTCATCACATCGCTTTGAATCTTACCCTTTCCAAAATCTCTTCTCGTTGTTATCGTCGCTAAAGAAGCAAGCTCTACTATTATCCAACACAGATTACACGCAGATTATATGCAAATAGAATTAATGACTGAACTATAGATAACAACAAGCGAAAGAACGCCTACAGAAAGTTGATTAGCGAGTAGGCAAAAGCCACTACTTTCACAAGAAAGTGCACACTCTTGAACTGCTCTTTTTGGTTTTCTATTATTGCCTATATATATTTACTATAATTATTTTTAATTTTATATCTACTATAATTAGTTTAATTTCTTCGAATCTTTGTGTTTTGATGTTATTGTTGTTGTTGTTGCTGTCGTAGTGTTAGTTGGTAATGGTGTTTTAGTCTTCGGTACATGCTTTGCTGATATAAGCCATGTTTAAAAATGTGCTCAGTGGCGCTTTGGCTGTCTGCTTCATGGTGGCTGCAGAATGGTGCGGTAAGATGCGTGATGCATTGTAGGTGTCCGAACTGGGAAGGTCTGGTCTGCCGTCCTGGCTGCTTTACCATGAAGACAATCACCAGCTTGTCGGTGTCCCCACCAAGCGAGATATTGGCGTTTATAAAATCCAAGTTGAAGGTGTGAGCCTGCAGAGTATGGACACTCCTCTCACGTACATTAGGATAGAAGTGGTCGAGGATAAGGAGACGTTCCAGTGCAAGGACAGAGAGCTGACGACAGGGCACGTCGTGCTGCATGCCGATATCAAGGACTTAGTCGGAGTTCAGCGTACGAAGCTTCTTCGAAAACTGGCAGGACTGATTGATGTAAGTGTGCATGATATACTGCTGAAAGAGGGGAGCGGAATGGACGCGGTCAGTTTGGACGGAGCATCTGTGGCCATGGCCGGACCTGGTGATCCGACATCCGGCCACCAGCCTGGCATCACGTTGACGTGGAAAGTGAAGTGCAGTACAGATGTTGCTGGTACCTTTGTTTTCGCTGTTATCCTCTGTGACATATTTACAAATTTTACTAGTTCTTACCTCATGTTTTCATATCCTACGTTGTAAGACATATTCATTGTCTGCAAGTTAATAGCTCCAAGTATTGCATGTCCGTAGGCAGCCTGGAAAATCTTCATATCCTAGTCCTGCTAGTTTCTTTAGGCACGCCCGAACCCGTGGACGTTTGAGTTACTATATGTTTAAGCTTGATTCTGTCTTCTGCTGTCTTCAATCTAACTTTGATTTATTTTAAAACCATTAGGACAAAAGATTTAAATTTTGCCTCGCGGTTTGTCCAGTGTGAAGCCTCATTCTTCGCAAGATGCAAAATTTGATGTCGATTTAGTAGAACCCGAAGATGGAATATTTACGTAGTAGAATGCTCGCACGTATTAGATTAGATTTAAAGTTGGGTTAAGATTTGCGACAAGATTTTCCGACGTTTTTTCAAGTTTGGGGCTGTCGACGTTTATTTTCAAGGATTTTAAACGTGGAACAGTATTGGCGTGTTCGAGAAGCTATGTTAATCCTAGTTCCAAAAATCTTCCTCTCTGCCTAGTGTTTCAAGCTACGCCGAGTTATTTAAATTCCCTTCAGGTGTAAGCCTTCAATTGTGCGCTAATGCCGATGTTTATTCCTTGCAAGCTACTGAATCTACTTTTGGCATGGGCTTAGGTTTAATCTTGTTTCGTTTCTGCTTAGGTGACCGGTCCATTGCCATGCTGAAGTCTTATTCCACTTCTGGAGCGTTCATGGAACATCTAGGATTCCCTTTGGTCAACTGGTTCGTTCTCATGCGGCACGGTCGCAACCGGCGTGCGGCTGGTGCTTTACGTGGGACTCCGCTCGTGACGCCCTCTGTGAAGGCTCATGTGGGTACTCCTGTTCCCACGCCCACTCCCAGCCTTCTTACTAGGTCCACCCAAGTGGTGGTGACATCTTCCCACGTTGCGGTGACATCTTCCCACGCCGTGGTGAGGTCGACTCTCGTAGTGGTGCCATCGCCTACGTCCTCTGCATCCCTGCCCACTCCCACGGCAACAAGAACCACCGCGGAAGCGACAACCAAGGTGCTTCCGCCCACGACGCTACCTGCCGAGAAACCTTCCACAACTGCAGCGGTGGTCACTGCGGTGAACAAACCACCTGTGAAGTACAACTCGATCGACCGCCTCGACACGCAAGCCTTCCAGCCTCTCCAGTACGATATTCCGAACAACCTATTCTACGATCCGGATGGCGACTCTCTAAGCCTCACCTTGAAAATGGCAGACGCCGCGAACAACATGGTGGAGGTTCCCGCGTCGCACTTCGTCGAGTACAGTGCCAAGCATAATGCCATCTTCGTGTTGCCCGGTCGCGAGCAGGTAGGCCAGCACCAGTTCTACATTCAAGCCGACGACGGCAAGAGTCACCAACCTGTACACGAAGCTTTTTTAATAGTCGTATCGAAACTCAGTCGTCAGTTGACGACAACTTTTAACGCGACGCTTGACCTCGACTTTGATGAAGTGAATAAGAGCGTAGCCGAGCGGGTTGCGCTTGCGCGGAAGATCGAGCAGGCCACTGAGAATAAGAACTACCGCAATCTGCGCATGCTCCAGTTCCTGCGTGGCTCCGTGATCGTCGAGTGGGGCTTGCACAATGTCAACTTCACGTGCAACAGCGTGGAGTACATTACGTACAGAGAGCATTTGAGTGGTGGTGGATTCAAGCGCAAGATGGCGGAGCAAGACGTGGCAGTTACTAAGACTGGTGTCGTGTCGAATTGCCCGGCACCGATGGAACCCGAGGTTGCGGCGAAGATGGATGCAGCGAGTTGGTGGGAGAGGATCATGATCCCTGTGATCGTCATTGTCATCGTGTTGATCATTATAGCTCTTATTCTCTGCTGCTTGTACAGGCGTCGTCGAAAGTACGTCCCTGGTGACGGCGAGAAAAGCGAGCAGTTGCTCAGTCAAAAAAAGCCCATCATCTTTCTGGAGGAGTACGAAGAGAAACCGGACTTTGTCAGCCTGCAGCCCTTGGTGTTGCCTAACGAAAAGCCGCCGGTGTCTGACTCTGCCGAGCCCCGATCGGGATCGCCGGAAGGTCGTGACTCGTCCACGGTATCGACTGAAAGCGACGAGAAGGCGCCGCTAGCGCCAAACTCGCCGAAGGAATCGCGGCTTGGGTACAATGCTCCTCCACCATACGCGACTCACTGATGTAAACAAACCTTGTGCTTCCCAGCGGTGATTGTGGGTTTAATCACGAACGTGGGAGTCGCATCCCCCCGTCGCTTGACCGCAGTTTGACTGATCCGGTAAAAACGAAATTGGTATGGTTTCGCCCGTACCTTCCGGGTCTGTTTCGTCTTGCTGTCGATACGCATGCGGCGAAGCGCTAGCGAGATATTTATATTTTCCTAAAAGTAAGGAATTTTATAACTACTTGTATTTTTGTTTTCGAATTCGAAATTGTGCTTTGTTTGTAAGATTCTCCGGGCTTATTTTTCCAGCTTGTTGCTAAGTCTTTAGGCGATATAATTTCTCGATGTAATTTCTTTAGGCGATATAATTTCTCCATCTTGTGGCTAAGTCTTTAGGCGGTATAATTTCTGCAGCTTCTGGCTAGGTCTTTAGGGTATATAATTTCTTTAGGTGATATAATTTCTCCAGGCGATATAATTTCTCCAGCTTGTGGCTAAGTCTTTGGGCGACATAAATTCTCGATATAATTTCTTTAGGCGGTATAACTTCTCCAACTTGTGGCTAAAGGCGATAAAATGTGGTCGGTTTACTATTGAGCTTTCAGTAGACGCGCGCTTAACAGCTTTTTCCATTTCTTCACTCGTCTGCATGTGGTTATGAAGTCGGTTTTTTAATGGTTTAGTTTGTGGTTCTCCTTCTGTTTGTGTTTTATGTATCTGAACATTTTATGCCTTTTTAACGTGTTTATGAAGCACCGAACGGTGTACGCGCGTTCTTTCCGTTTGTAAAGCTACTCAATTGGACTCGATATTCTTCTGGACTTCATTGGCGTGGGTGATGCGGCTTTCCACGAGGCTAGAAGCATTGTCGAGACTGGTATGCAAATGCTCGCTTTCTGCTGAATTTCCTTGTATCTGATATGACATCCACTACAATGCGTTCACTACGAACTCGGCTTTCCATCATTTCTCTTCATTGACCATCTATCTTTTTTATCTATTCTCGGTAGTCAACTTTGAGATTTCGACTACCTTGTGATTCGTCGGGTGACTAGTCAGCCGAATAGTTGCCGGATTTTTCGTCTGTTTTTAAAACGTGGTTGTTAGCTGGTGCATTCTGTAGGTGCATTCTCAAGTGTGGCGTTTCCTTCTCTTCCGCTTCGTGGTTGTTACTTGGAGGTCAGGCATGCAAGGCTTTTGCGTCTTAGCAACGAGATGTCGTGGAGATACGCTGCCTGCAACAACTGTCGCTGCAGAAGACGTGGAGATGATTATATTTTTTGATTGGCTTTGTTGCTTTTATCTCTTCATCTTGCTCTTGGACACTGTTTACTTAGCTTTTTAGCCATTACTTTCGAATTCTTTGACCGATTTTTTTTTTTATATATTTTGGCGTTCTCAAAGAGCAGCGAGCGATAATTGTGCTAAACAGTAGTATCTTTTTGTATCTCGTGTGCATATTGTATGTAGAGATCTCGCTTGACTTGATACTCAGTTCTTCTAGAAACAGAATTTAGGAGCAATTGCGTCAGTCTATTAGGAAAGATTTTGTTACTTGTTTCGAGACATGCAATTTGTTTTTATAAATCGAGTTGGTTATCTTGTCGTTTCTTGAGCGTACCCGTGTCTGTTTATGGCAATTCTTTGCAACGAATGACATGGACTTCTTTTCGGCTTCTGGTACTCTGTCAGTAGCTCATCGCCTTTCACTGGGTTAGGACGGTGGTTTGAAAAGCTTTAAATGCCTCTAATTGTAGTTCGTTTTCCTTTTGTGCATTCTTTTCTTTCTTTTTTTCAAATTTTTCTGTTTTATTTATTTCCTATTTGATTTTGAACGCACGCTGTTCATTGTGAAGCTAAAGAGCCGATACTTCCTAAGGTAAGATTGCAAAAGAAAGTGCTATGCTTTCCCTTTCGCCCAAAATATTTTTTAGCCGTGTCCCTAATCGATAGGGACGCTAATCGCAGACATTGTGTTGTTTGTGATCGCTAATCTTACTGCCGTTGTGTGGTTAGCGATTGGTAAATAATCATCGGTACTTTGGGTTATTGAGTTAAGAAAAATCGCGATGGTTTGATAAGGGGTTTTGCGCCACCAAGCACGAAGGCGGATGCCTTTGATTATTTTTTTCCTTTTTTCTGATTAACGTGGCTGGCGAGGAAGATGCTATCGGCGAATTAGCTATTTTGTGGTTGTACGCGTGCGATGTCCTCGGTATTTGATCTTCACGGATATCATCTGAGCTGTGAATGCCCGTACTGACATTGCCAATAGCCTATCTCCACGGGTGGATTGTAAAGATTCGAGATTTCTCACTGAGTTCTAGTGCTATGGCGCGTACTTGCTTTCAAACGTCGAAATTTATTCAGTTAGTGCTCGCTACTAGAATTCGGGCGCACATAAATATACGAACTGGTTTGCCACTCTCAAGATTGGCTTGGCAAATCAGATGACGACGTTCCTACCAGTACAAAAGTTTTGATGCTTCCCAGATCTTGTCGGTTTGGCAAAATATGTTGTGCGCAATCATACATTTAATATCCTACTCAGATGTCTTTTCGTTGAAGCGTGGAGCCTTCATCCAATAAAAAATTTTCTCGCCCTCTGCTGATAATTCCTGCTGTTCAACGGACAAGTTTTAAAAGGGTACAGACTGCGTCGTTGACAGTCTCTCAGTAAGGGACGTACGCTGCTGCTTTATAATAACAACAATATTGTTAATAATAATAAAGATAATATAATAAAAAAATATAATATTGCTAATAATTATACCACAGTAGTTAAGAGTTAGAAGTTACGAAATTCACCAGTTTCTCCATTCGCCCCCTGTGGGGCTCATCAGTGACGTGCATGGGAACCGAACCCGGGCCGCCGGAGTGGAAAGCAGAGCATTTACCACTAGACCACGAGAGCTGAGTGAACTGGTGATGTGCGACATCATGAGCATCATGACTTAATAACTAGCAAGTAACAGCACATCAATACTATAATTATATAGCCATGATTATGTGCCATACTAATGATACTATTAACAATGACAATAATCATAATAATAATAATAATAATAATAATAATAATAATAATAATGATAATAATAATAATAATAGTAATAATAAAAATAATAGAACCGCAGAAGCAATATTGGAAACCTGCAAATATGAAAAGTATTGACAAACTATGACAACTCCATAGCAGTCAAATCATAATTTCCTAGGTCCAGAATAATTGCGGAGGTTAAATCCGACTGGGTGGATAATAATTTGATTGAGATATAGTAAAAGCCTGGGTTGATGACTGCTTTGAGAAGTCACGTCACTAACGTACTTGAAATCCTGTCTTCTCTTTCTTGGGCCACTAAGTGAGGGTGGACTTCGCGGATTTCAACGCAACATTCAAAAATACTCTCACTTGCGAAACTATTATATTAATTAGGAATTAAGCAATTGCATTCAATCAGAGCGAGATTTACTCTTCAATCGTTTCGGATGAGCTGCAAGAGAGGGATTCACTCAGAAAGTTTTAGCATACGCTAATACTTCATACCATTTACTAGAATGCACTTACCTCAATCACGCCTGCACGAGAATAGTTGGACCCCCTGCGGAACCCCATTACATAGCCATGTTCATATCTCTAATACCTGTGACCAGAGTTGGTTGACAATCTTCTATCTTTCTTCCATTTTTTTGAGCAGCGGCTACGAGAACTTACGTTCTTTTCGCCCTTACTATCAACCATAACATTAGCAAGTTATTACAGAGATCGCAAACAATAGTTCGCGATCAGCACCACAAGCAAGAGATAACTGAAGATTATGGCAACCGATCACGCGTTGCAAAGGTTTGAAAAGGGCACTTGTCGTAAGTGGCACGGGAAGTCCCTCGCTGGACTTCTTGCGGAATCGCAATCAAGAGATTTCGAGTGCACAATATTTGGAGACGAGGGCAGTGAGCTTCTCAGAGAGCTTGCGCCCCAACATTACACAAGAAAATCTGACTCGTACGAGCATTGCCTATACGCACGTTGGATGAAACCACTGCATCATCAGTCCATCACCACAGCACCGGTGATGCAGATGAAATCGTGTCGAGTGAGTGAATATGGTAATAAAGTTTACTTGATCCAAGGTACCGCATTTGAGACACTCAACGCTTATCAGTTACGCGTGGACTTATTACACAGCACTTACTTTCATTCAACTGCCCTCGCGCACGGTTACGAGAAGACGTTAAGAACTGTACTTTCCTTGGAGCGTGCAAAGAACTTTTTGCAATTTGGTTAGCATTGCTAGCTATGGCTGTAAAACTTGGTTCTCGTAGAAACCATGTACGCACGTGACAGATGAAACCATGCCGAGTGAGTAAACATTTCAATAACGGCAAGTGTACTTGACCTTAGGTTCCGGATTTGAGACACTCAACATTTACTAGTTCACGCATGGACTTGCTACCGCAGTTACTTTCATTCAAGCGCGGAAAGAACTTTTCCCTATTTTTTTTTTATTAGCATTTCTAGCTATGGCTTTGAAACGTAGTTTGCAATTGCTTTTACAATCATAGAAGCCCAATTAAAATTCAATTGGCAGTAGTACAAATTCACGTAAAAGATCCATTTCTAATGGATTTGTCAAGGATGTAAACATTGAAAAGGCGAAGCAATCGGAAGATCATCAGCTGCCACGACTGGCTTCGGAGATCATAAGACCACCACACACGCGAACGATGATGGGGTTACGGCGTACATGAAATGACTGTCCCCATATAGCTTCCATCATATCGACTGGAAACTCTTCCCTTCATTTCCACCCAACTCTGCGTTCATCACTATCACAAGTACGAAAGTTCACCATTCTCTGCGCGAATTCAGGATCCCGCAAACCACACGAATTTGCCAAACGCAACACAAACGAATATGCCTCGTGCTGAGAAAACATACTTGGTACCTGTGTCTTCGTCAGTTGGCAATCGCCGCAAATGCATATATAACCCGCCTTACACATTTACCTTGTTGCCTCGGATACAACTAAGTCGATTAGCCTAACATCGGTACGGAATCAATGAAGTATACCCAAGACAAAGCGAATGATTAGGCGGCAATACGTCTCCCGCATGCAATTCTGTGGAAAATAAATCAATCCATAAATATCATCAAACATTCAACATAGCCTGTAGCTGTGGTGGATATCTGCTCTCTACGCCATAACTCTCTTCCACTCTAGCCAACACGAAGCAAATCCTCGAAGCATAAAATAAACACAATTCTCGCGACGATGCACGCCTCAGCTCACCAAAAAAAATTTAAAATGGCGAAAGCAGCGAAAAGAAGACATCATCGAAAATCGAAAATCTATCAGCAAGAAATTGCCCATTTTAACTCAAAAGGCTTCCAGAGCACGTCTATGCGCAAGAGAAGTACACCGAATGCATCATCCCCCAAACGTCGCCAATCCACAAAATAAAAACAGGACAATCGCAGAACCGCGCGCAATACGCGAGCTACTACGTACGCAAGCAGACATGATCGCGCACCTAATAAAGATTCAACTACCGAAAAAGACTTCTGCTGAGGAGCACCAAAAACAACGATGCCGCATCGTTGCAGCCAACACTGATAGCGTGAGGGTGGAGGTCGCAGGCGGAGGTCGAACCACCTTCTACTAGGTCGACGGGCACGGCGCTAGGGTGAGCTTCTTCACTTCGTCGGCGAGGCGGTCTCGAGCGATCTCCACCTGAACAAGCGTCAACAAGGTAGGTCACGGTCACTGGTTGCTCGCAAGCCACTCCATACAGTCGACATAAGGACAATGCCCTACTTTAAACATGCACACTGCCCTCAACGTATAATGAAAGAACTTAGAGAAGCTGGCTCTAGCACAAATCAAACGTGACGCGAGAATAGGGGATGCATAAAAAACAAAAAAACAAAAAATTGTCCTGAGCAATTTAATGGGACTGCAGCTGTCGGAGTCGCAAAGCAGTTACTTAAAGCTCTGCGCCTCAAAACTCATTTTCGTTTCGAAAAATTTCTCGTCCGGTTTTAATCGAGACCGATGTTCTTCTCGTCTCGAAACTTCTCGACCCTCAAAAAGTTTCGAGACGCAGACCCTTACAGTTACTGTAATCGGGGATGTCGCTCTTCGCTGGGTTACAATTTTTGTAAGGAATATCAATGCGCAAATAAACACGGCGGTTTAACTCGGTAAATAGGCGAGCCAGTTAAACATCAAGAACATACATGCATACATGTCAAATTAGGGGCACGCGTAAAAGCAAACAAACAATAAAGTTGACGTATTTGAATTGTACAACCCAAACGAAGGCGTATACAGAAGATTGGTACATATTCAGGACACAGGAGCAATTGTAAATGCCTGTATGCTTGTGTGCATGCGCACGAATATAAGCGCGTGCGTGAGTATGTGTGCTTGTGTTTGCGTGCGTCAGCGGCATGGCTTGAACAATTCTAAGCGAGTCCTCCACGACAAATGCTTACCGTATAGCTTGGTCTGCGAGTGTGTAGGCCCGTGTGCGGATCTATGCGATTACAACCACAACAGACGCAAGAATATGCAACGGCCGTCCTGTCTTCGCCTTCAAAGGTCTTGCCTTGTCTACCTGTGGCGATGCCATGCCATTTTCAAGGAAGAGGCCTATCCCCCTCGAATAGCATCGCCTGATTTTAGGTGTCCATCACTAACCACCAGAGCAAGAATGAAAGAAGAATGCTCACCTGATCCCTTGTAGCCATGTTTCTTAGTTGGACAACACCTTTCTGCACCTCAGTTTCGCCGATCACTGCTGCGTAAGGTATACTATGCTCCTCACAATATTGAAACTGAGTCAGTAATTTCGGATTCGCTTTCATGATTAACTCTGCCTGCAAAAAGAAACAAAAAAAAAAAAAAACAACTGTCAACTATGTTAAACTAGCGCTCCCACTGACAAGTAAAGTAGCATCTACCTATGAAGGGGTTTGGAGACCGACGCGTCATCATTTAATCGCTGAAATATTGCTAGACAAGAAATAAACGACGACGAATAGCGTCCATAGCGATCATCTTCTGATGAATAAAGCTACGCAAACCTTCTCATACAGCGCAAGGCACGCCAAGACGAACGAACATAAGCAAAAATACACAAGATGCACCAAAAGCCCCAAGGAGTGGGCTCACGATGGTCACAGTGAGCTCCAAAGTCTTCAATCGCGCGGAAGTAAGTCAGAGTCGCTGCAAAACATTTGCAACTCACATTATTAAACGCAACCCTATTCATAACTTCCTTACAAACCTTAGCTTCACATAAGCATTACCCACACGCTCAGGTTCGATTCCCTTTCTCTAATGTTCCCAACGTTACACAAATGCAGTTTATAATCATCACACCTGAATTCCTCGTGACCAGAGCTCGTTGACAAGCTTGAGTCTTTCTTCAAGCAAGTTCTTCTGCGCAGCGACTACGAGAACTTGAGTTTGCGTCGTTCTCGTCTTCACCCGTGACATCTGCAAATCATCACATGAAACGCAGACAATAGTAGCGGCGCGCACCGAGAGATAACCGCAACCGTTAATGCAAACAAACTACTTGAAAATGCCGCCTGCCGTATACGGAGAGGTGACGGCTCTAGTCGGACATCTTTGCGGAATCGCAATAGAACCTATACACCAACTGGTAATCGAAGATTACCGCATCCCTTTATGCCGCCAAAACTGCTTGCATAGAGCACTTGTCTTATACGCAAGGTTACGGCCCCCAACAGAATCGGAATAGGACATTAAATTTGGAAACGAGGGTCGAGCTTCTCTACAAGCTTGCCCCTCGATAAGCTGAACGAAAAGAAATAAATGTCCGTCAATCTGTTCGTCCGTCTTTCCGTAAGTCTCTCTGCCTATCATTACACTCGTCTGCGGTAGGTGCATGTCCATACACATCTCTATGTATATTCATTTGCCCGTCAGTCAGTCAGTCAGTCAGTCAGTCAGTCAGTCAGTCAGTCAGTCAGTCAGTCAGTCAGTCAGTCAGTCAGTC
>QQSS02185247.1:0-13791 GCA_003687565.2 Craspedacusta sowerbii | reverse complement strand
ATATATATATATATATATGTTTCTCCGTCTCTTTGTCTCTCTCTATCATTCTATCTCTCTCATGTATCTATCCCTCTCCCTCTCCGTTATATGTACTTATTTTTATGTGTTTTGGGTCTCTTTCTGAATGATAACAGGCTCTAAGAATGTTTTGCTATTGTCGCACAAGGATAAACTTTTATTCAAGCGTTGTTCCAATGTAATCTTACTTCTTGAATCTCAAATCTTGAATTTTGAATCTTACTGTTCCAGGTGCCTGAATCATATTGCTAGTATTCGTTTGATCTCATGTCCGATTCTTCTCTGATTGTAGGCCCTTTACACGCTGTTGCAGTGTGGAAATTTCGACGAGGCTGTGTCCATGCGTCTTGAGCAGACGAAGCAGCCGCCTGAAGTCAACCTATGGTCGGAGGAAGAATGCCAAAGCTTTGAGCAAGGTTTGGCTTTGCCTGTGGACTTCCTTTCATTCCATGTCTAACCTCGTAAGGCTTCCTTTGATGCACATGTGGAACTTTGTTTTATGGCTGCGTGAAGAGATATATCTTCAAACCCGAAAGATGTTAAGTCAAAACATATAAAGTAATATAAGAATAGTGGTATTAAATAAATAGTAATAAAATAAATGAACAAATATAAAACTACTATTTATATATAAATAAATGAACCCCGTAGTTTAATAGATAAAAAATCTCGGTAAAAGTGCGAGAAAACAGGGACTTATGCCTGAGTTTACGTATGGTTAAAGCCGCAGGGAACTCGAAATACCTGGCCGCGTAACGCGCGCCAACAGTTTTACTCTTAAAACGGATTTGCTGTCGGTATTGCGTTGTGTGGCCAAAGAGAAATTCGCTGAATGGTGCCAGATTGGTTAAGAGATCGAGCTGGTTACAGTACGAATTCCGTCCACTCGAAAATCCATGCAGTTCGGCTAATGGTCCTAAGAAAGCATGCTGAGCATTTCGACTAAGTGTCCTGTGAAGCTATACGGAGGCATTGCAACTGAAAGGCCTGTGAAAGTATACAGTTTTATTTCAATTAATGGCTTTGTGAAGCTATGCGGAGGTATTTCAAATAACGGCCCTGTGAAGCTATGAGGAGGCACTTGGACTAATAACCCTGTGGATGTATACGGAGGTATTTCAACTAATAGTTTTGTGGAGTTATTTCAAGTAATGCCCCTATGAAAGTGTACTGAATTATTTCGGCGAAGGGTCTTGTGAAGTTATACAGAGACATGTGGAGTAGTAGCCCTGTGAAAATATACGGTGGTATTTCGTCTTATGGCTTTGTGAAATTATACTGGAATCATTTCGAAGAAATGGTTCTGGGAAGTTATAGAGACATGTGGACTAATAGCCCTGTAAACGTATACAGTTGTATTTCAACTTATGGCTTTGTAAAACTATGCGCAGGTATGTCGACTAATGGCCCTCTGAAAGGATACAGAGATCCATCGAAGCTACATGCTGTTGGACTTGTCTCTCTGTACAGTTAGCCTTGCTCCTGGGTGGACGAGTTTTTTGGGAATTTTTTTCTTGATTGCGCGTTTGTCGGTTTTCTGTGGATTGCGTCTAGGATTACTGTTTTTTTTTAATCCTTCTCTAGGTCATCCATGTTCTAACTTGCAAAATTTACTACTAAAATTATGCGCCAAACGTGCATGGATTGTTTATTGTTTTTTTAAGTTTATTATATTCTTAGGCCTGCGAGCGTTCGGCAAAGACTTTGGGCAGATACAGCGGAACAAAGTGAGCACGCGCTCTGTAGGTGAGATCGTTCAGTTCTACTACCTGTGGAAGAAGACCGAACGTCACGATGCGTTTGTGACCCAGTCAAAGCTTGGCAGGAAGAAATACAATTTTCCCGGCGTAGCGTGCGTACCCTGTACATGTTTTCCTTATGTGCATTTGCTTGTTTTTCTTTTTCTTTGTTTTGACTTGTTTTGGCGGTGGCTCGTTAATATCTGCTTGAACCGCCGCCCCCCCAACCCCACCACCACAACCATGGATATTGTTCGTGTAACCGTTCCTTATTGTCAACTCTATCATTATGTATTTCGTCCCCTGCTTTATGGTTATCTTTGATGTTCGCGTTTAGTGTTATCCTGTTTTATCGCCGGCATCGTCATTGATGTCCCAATACCGTTATGATTTTGACGTGGTGCTTTATTTTCATTGTTTTTTTTTTAGCTTCTTTTATTTGCTATGCAACTTGAGCACAATTGTTCTGCGCGAACGAGTTGAATTTCATTGTGGATTCGTTTCTTCGTAGGGACTACATGGACCGATTCATTGACGAAAGTGAGAGCGCTCTGTCCAGCCGCTCTTCGAGTCCGTACCCGGTGGCCATTCATGATCAGCGTGAGCATCTGGCAGCTGGGTCTTACTCCGACGAGGTTGGTCGCAAGCGAGCAGAATCGCAGCATCAGTCCGCGTGGCGACCCAGCAGCGAAGATCCGGGTTACATGCTGCTCTCCGGTGAGAAACACGAGCATGCCAACATGTACAGTAGATACCTGCAACCCGGACACCATCTGCATGATCACGGCGCGGATGCCTCGCAGTCCCGGCATCACGGCTACGACGTGGACGGAAGCCAGCCTCTCCACCATGGTGCGGGCGTCAAAGCTCACCGGGCTAGAACCTCTGCGAAAGACGACGTCTCAGAGCCTTGCCTTGCGGTCGCGACGTTTTGCGTTGATCAGCGGGCGTCCGGTCAGAGTCCAGATAGGGCTCGCTTGTCATCTGTCGCAGGCACCGGCGGTGATTCGAAAGGTGAGAATGCACCCCAGCTACCCAAAGCGTCGCAAGAGCTGCAATGGAGGAAGTCTCCGCAGGTGCTGCAGACTGTGGGAGAAAATTGAGCCAGCTCGACGGTATTCTCCAACTTATTGGGTGCTGGGTCGGATCCCTCTATCTTAGAGATCTTGGCCTTTGTTCATCTTGTCTTTCATAAATATTGTAAATCGGCTTCATTTTTTTCTTCTTCGAGCTCGTAGATTTAAATGCGCAGAAACTTGCGTAGATCCGAGAACCTTGCTGGATGTGCTTAAATGACCTTGGGCTGGTTGGGATCGATGATCTTCGATCTGAGGTGTAGAAATACGTTATCGCTAATCGCGGTTTGCATTTTCGCCTCCAAGTATTTGCTTTTACTCTGACATCAACGGAATGCGTCCCTATGCCTTTTTTTTTTTGTGCAATTGATTGTTTTGTAGTGTTTCTTTACCTGACGGTTTGTGCTCTTTAAGCTGTTTTCGTCCGGATTCCACCGGATGGAAAGAATTTTGGATTCGGATTGTGGATGGGCTCGAAGACGATTACCAGCTGCATATTTTATACGTGCCGTGCTTTTGACCTATTGCAGCGCGTGCACAATTGAGAATATTATTTAACGCTGGCATGATAAATAGAGCAGGGTTATCTGCGTGTTTTTTACTATTGAACGCAAAAATATGTAATTTATTTGGCATGTAGCTCGTTCCTCGTGTTTTCTCCATGCGCTGTCTGAACGGCCATCGAGTAAGAATACGCGTTTTTTGTGGAATTCCTTCATTAGATGTAAAGGGGATTTTATTGTGGAACTAACTTCGTTTGCCCTTCATACTAGTTTAGTTTACCCCGAAGCTTGTCTCCAAGCTTAGAGGATTTCGTGGATCTTTAGGTGCTGACAGGCCTCGTATATAGGGAACGTTTTTTGATTTCTCCTATAAACTCCGTGTGTGCGCAAATTCTTGAAGTTCTCCTCGTTTATGGTACGCCGCATTTTAGAATTCTACACGCTTTTCAAAATGTCTTGGCTTTTTGTGCGTAAAGTTTAAGAATGCGAGAAGTGAGGTGTTTGCGTTTGTCACTAGCAAGGATCATCCTCTCTATAACGAGGCAGTTTTAGGGTCTGGCTCTGTTTGCGGATCTATTGTTTGTGTCCTTTCTTCATGAAATCTAGGAACATCCCTCGATTACGTCATGAAGTGTATGTACTAGGCTTACGTACGTGACTAGTTTGAACGAGCGTCATGGGTGAAAACCGAAAAGTTGGGCTTCTTAGGTACGGCGTATCCGGAGGTGCATCGTGTGTTGTTTCTCACCCTGGCGTCCATTCAATGTACTAATCGTGTCCGAAATGTATTTCGATAAGTAGAAACTGTATGCGTTATGTTGAGTTAGCGTATGCCTTTGTGTAGATAGGACTGAAAGCTTGCAATATCGACGTTCAAGCATATCACGACTTTGATCAATATTCTTTGTGTAACTTTTATGCCTTTTTTTGATCGAATCAAGTGTTGATCTTGTGATGCACGTATAGGCACCACAAACGAGTGAAGGCACTTTGCTTCATTGGCAAGCATCTTTATATATTATCATCCTAGCAAATGTAAGTATTGTCAGTACGAAGGAGTATGGAACGTCTGCGTCCTTTGTTGTGCGTCTGCAGTTGAGCATTGGATCATCTTATTGGTGCATGAAACTAACAAAAAACGGTGCTAAGTAGCGTTTCTTATAACGAAGTAACTCAAGTATAGTCTCTATGATGTGCCAACGCGAAGTTGTGGCGAAGCTTTTATGCGAGCGTCGTCCCACTATTTCGTTTGTTCCGGAATTGTCTGTTGACCTGTTTCCGGTTTCTGAGTACTTTCTATAATATTTCGTCATATCGAGGTGTCGACAGCCTTGCTGTGCGCAAGAAGCCATTTTCCGAATATGATTAAGCCTTGTAATGAAATGTCTAATAATAATGAAGACATGCTCACGGAGTAATGCTATAACGAAACTATAATCTTGTGTTTTCTTGCGTTTCTCGCTTTAATATCGTCGTGCTTCGTTTACCTTTGAAGTAACTTTGCTTAAATAATTCTTTAAAGACGTTTGGTAGGCTGTTCAGTTTGCGATACCCAGCATTTAATTTCTTGTTTGTTCAGTCGAAATCCCTTACGCCAGACAAAGGTTTGTCTGTTAGGGTCGTGCACTCGACTCCACATGTCAAGGTGAGCAAAACTTTTGCATTGGAGTTCCCTTGACTTGCTATTATTTTAAAAACGTGGATCTATCTATGGACGGTTTCCGGTACATCATCGGGTGGGGCAGGATACGTACACCGATTGGATTGTGACTGGACGTTGGTCGGGTTGAGGCGGGTCTTCGTTCATAACGGCATGAGTCACGTGACAGTGACTTCCATGGTTCTGGCACCTAAAAGCCTTAGCGACTTACCATCACCAACATGATTTTTTTTTCTTTCGTTATAAGTTAATGTAGGCGTGACGATCTAAAGAAGACAAGTGCACATTTCAAATAAACGTGAGACGAGTGTCAGCAGAAGGGCTTACAAGCAACCCACCTGCGCCCTGTTCGCTCACCTCACTTGAAAGCAATTATGTAGTTATATATAACTGACAAGAACTCATACCATACATATCCAATACCAGAAGAGTAAGAATGGTTGGCGCGTGCAATGAAAATGTGAAATTATCAATCGCTAGCGATCCACTTGCGTGAGTCGGGCCGCTCGCCTACTTTTCATTACACAGTAAGTGATGCAGTAAGTTTCCGGCGGCCTTTGCTTGTGGATAGAATTTCAGAATTTCGAAGGTAGCCTCACACAAGCAACCCTCGACGAGCACACCGCTATCGACTCCCTCCGGTGCATCTATAAGGTTTTCATCATAGATGATTTCCGGCCTAAATTGAGCTACAACAACAACAGCAGCAACAACAACAAGGTTTATTCTCTCCATGAACGCACAGTACAGGACACTATTTTTAAAAAGAATACTAAATAATTTATTTATATTCAATTGCTAAAAAATAAGCATCAAAATTCCAATAACAAAATGCAATAACAAACTCCAGATATGTAAACTTGTCCTTAAAAAAAGATATGTGCTTCTTGGAGAAGGAAGACCCCTCAGTAGCCATGGCTAATCGGATCGAGGGTGACTATTTAAGCTGAGCTCGTTTTAAAACTAGTTAAGCATGTCCTAAGTCTGCGCTAGAAATTAGGTAGGGTCTTACACAAAACCAAAAAAAAAAAGATTATGATAGAAAAAATATCAAGTTACGAAAAACATACCCTACACCAAATCGAAGGGATAAGGAAAAGTTAGCATGAAGAAAACTGGCATTTGTGGATGAGATGACGATGGCATTTTATGTACTGTGTAAGATATTTTGCGTCTCTCAAGTCTCCCTAGACGGCTGAATTGCTTGATGAATGCAGGCATTAACAGAGTTATTCTACATTTCAATGGAAGCTTTTCGAGATCATTAAAATTTTTGCTAACCACGCACAGATGTACATGTCATGCACACATATGCACGCACGCATGCTCATGGACTAACACAAATCTTCTTTTTTTTCCATACGAAGGACAGTGATGTATTTTTCGGTGCGTTAGATGCTAAAAATTCAGCTATGCGCAACATGTCATCAAAGAAAAAATGTTCCGGAATACATTTTATTGACTGCCTGGCATGCATACGCATATAAAATAATGCGTATAAAAGGCATCTATCTATATGTATCTATATCTATATCTATATCAATATCTATATCTATATCTATATCTTTATCTATATCTATATCTATATCTATATCTATCTCTCTATCTCTCTATCCATCTATGCGTATCTCTATCTATATCTATAGCTATATCTATCTATCTATCTATCTTTCTATCTATCTATATGTATATATATATATATATATATTTAAAATACATGTATTATATCTGCTAATGAGTATGTTATCTGCAGCATTTGTTGCATGGACTTTTTTTTAAGTTTTAATATCCCTTCTCATTTCTGTCCATGGTTTTCATACGTGTTTGGTGTATGATTTTCCACAGCTCTAAACTCGCGATAAAGTTTCATGATATAGTTGCTTACCTCCTAAAAGTTCGACGCTTATAGTGAAGCAAGTAACCTCAAACATCCAAGGTTCTCTCTTGACCTGCAGATCATTTTTTAACGTAGCTAACACGGAAATGTGTTTGTATCGTCATAGGAGCAAAGGCCGCGGTGATAATCCAGCTCTAAAGAATAAACTCACAAAAGATGTATTTATTTCACTAATTGAAATCTCTTGGTGTTGTACTAAATTCAGGATTCCCATACAGATTCAAATCTCGAAGCTCTCTAAATAAACTTCAGCGTCAACTGGAAAACCACCTTAAAACCATTATATTGCATTTTACTTAATTCCTACCTTTATGACTCTCTCTTATAGTGCTCATCTAACTACTCTTAGAATTGTGCTGATGTAGTGTTGCGGTCCATAATTTACCTCTAATCATCTACTTTGAATGTGACCCAGATTAGTTCATCTATATTGGTGTTAAGTATTCGCATTAACAGTGCCATGGAGTCACGTTGTTATAGGATTCCCTTATCTCTAAGCCAGTGCCTTAGCATTGTTTTGCGGAACGTAACATTCCACGAGCTGGAGGTCAAATTTGTCCCATCGGCCAGTACTCTTGAGCCTGCACGCGCGGCGTATCCATTCATCATGTGAGGCCCTTAAGGGCAGAGGAGGGGCACGATTGTTTTTACTTCATAGGAATGAAGGATTACTTTTACTTCATAGCCATGAGCATCAAATCGTACGGCCGTTAAATTGTTCTCTTACTGTTTTTAGACCGTGAGGTGCTTCGTGACGATATTCCAGTTTGCTTCCAGTCTGTGACGCCGTTTTATTGCTCTCGTGCCAGCAGCCTTATCAGCACGTTTATCAATATCTTGTGCCGAGTTTGCAAACTACTTGCAAAATTTGTTTGCGAGTATGAGTTGTGCGAATCAAGTATTGCTAGTGGTTGTTGTAGGAGAATGAGTTAATTGAGAGGCACCGAAAAATCTTGTGAGTATCAAGTATAAGGATGTTGCTTTGAGTGGCGAAATCCCTGAGAAGAAAGAACCTGAATGCCTGATGTTTGCCTCGATTGCGACTTTTTCAAGCAACTTGGTTTAAGTATTAGTGATGATCATGAGTTTCTGACATTATTTTCCCCCCTGGCATTTCAGTGTCTATTAAATACTTATGGTACATATGCTGGAGGAACATACGGACGAAATAGAAAAGTTATACTCCAGCTCATATTTATAATTCTGCACACCTCAGCATTGTTCTCATGCTCTTGATCATTTGCAACTATTAATAAATCGTTTATCTGGTGATGCAATGGCTTTTTGATGGTATGGTTTGTCAATAAAAGCCTCTATTTTTCATTGCCAAGAAGCTTACAAGTAGTGTCATCATTCTATATTCTGCTTTCAGTACAAACAAATTGTGAGTGTTTGTCGGCTGCTTCAAATTCAAAGATTACATGCAGAAGCTTGGAAAAAGTGCAATTGCTGAGATTTTCATTACTTGAAAGGTACGCTGTTGCTTGCCCTTTTGTTTTTGTTGTTGTTGATGTTTTTTTTAGTTAATATGTGTTTTTTGTTAGAATTCTATTTTAAATGTGGTAATTGTTTAGTCGCAGTTTGTCATTGCTGCTTTTGAATCAGTGTACCTTGCTAAAAAGTTTAATTGGCTCAAACGCTCCAAGTTGTTGGCAAAAACTGGTCGAGTTTGCTAGTCTAGGCAATGCTGGTCACTAACCAGAAATCTAGAAGCGTTTTCTGTTCACGCACGCAATGGCCTTCAAAAGCCCTGTCGAATCTTAATTGCCCAGCCACCGATCCAGTACTAAAGGAGGCATGGCATATTGACATTCTAATCTTGTCTAAGAATCTGAAAGAGAAAATTTATTCAAATTTTTAGAAAATGTTGTGAGTTATGTATGACTTTTTCATTGACTTGGCTTGGTTTTTTTTTAATTGGTGCGATGTATTAGTTTAAAGATTCAATCCAGATTTGCTGGGATATTTATATTTAGATCTTGTGTTCTCCTTCTTTGAAATAATTCTTTGACTTATCCCATAATTGACTTGAGGGTTCTATTATGGATGTTTTTCACTTGAAGAGTACTTCTTGGGCTACTACATTTAATTGTGCTATATTTCTTAATGGTTTTGTATGATTTTATTTAAAATTTATTACTAATATTTAAAATTTGCCTTAATTTTTTATTGGCAAACTGCTTATTCCAAGAGGGCTGGTTTCCGGTGTTTTTAATTTTTATTGTTTTTGCTAGTCAGTCTCTTAGGACTGCTTAAGCTTTTTCTGTAGGTTATTTATTTCAATAGTTCAATGAAAAGCATATTTTGCCTTGCATAGGTCTGTGACACAGAGTGCACTGTCTGGGTCAGAGTCTTGAGTGAATGAATTCAATTATCAATTCCATAGAGCAAGTCACATTCTATTAGAGGCAAAGAATAAAGCTAATAATTTTTGTGTTGTTTCAGTCCTTTCTAGGACCATCTTCGGACTAAACGAACAAGAATAAAAAAAAAGAAAAACAATAACAAGCAGGGCACACATCGCCAGAGTCACATCTTCTAAGTCGAGCTAAAACGGCTTCAACTTAATCCAGTTTGACTGTTCATTAAGTGAGTTGGCAAATGTATGGTGTACCATCATCAAGCTCTCTATTAACAGACACTCGCATTTGAAGCGACACATGCGCAGAGTTGTGAAGCAGGCTGAAGATCTAAATTGAACGGCAATTGATGAGCAGCTAGGAGAAGATGTGGCTCTGGCCATGTGTGCTGTACTTGTTTTTGTTTTTTTCGTTTTTTTCTTTTTGTATTCTTGTTCATTTTGTCTGAAGATGGTCCAAGAAAGGACCAAAAGGTCACAAAAATCATTAGCTTTCTAATCTTTGCCTTGAAGGTTTACCCATTGAGGGTCCTAATTTCTTCTCATATTCTATACCGTATGGTTAACCTGTCTATGACAAGATTGCTTGGTTTATGGATTGTACCATCAGGCTTTAGTTGGCAGGCTGTTCCTTATGATCATGTTTCAGTTTGGAAATCTTTGCTTTCAAATATTCCTAAGCACAATGGCTTCTACCAGAATCACTGCCTTGGCAAAGCTTCTTTACCTATGCCAGGTTATTTAGTGCAATGTTCAGCGTTAAATTGAAGCGTAATGTCACGAGTCTTCCTTCTACGTTAATGCTAGCAGTAAGGCTTCATGAATTTATGATCGGTGCTTCATGTAATCGTTAAGTTCAATGCAGGTTCTTATGTATTTTGCTCACTTCCCTAATTGATTGATGATGCTAAGAGTACGTCTTGAGTGCTTGTAAATAGTATCAAAGGGCAAAATATCATGTAATATAGCAAAATGTAATGTAATATCGTGTAAAATACATTAAATTATATGGTATTATGTAGTATAATATAATATAATATAATATAAAATAATATAATATAATATAACATACTATAATATAATATAATATAATATAATTTATTATAATATAATATAATTCATTATAATATGATATCATGTAATAAAGTACATAATGTAATAGAATATGACATGATATAGTATAGTATAATATAGTAGAATAAAATGTAATATAATATAATTGCCAAAACTTCCACTGCGTTCTGAAAAAGCTCACTCATGCGAGCATCGACCGTGGCGAGTCTTGTGCAGTGCTGCTGTTGTTCTTTGTAGCTTTTGGTCTTCTCCGGAACCTCACGGCTCGTTTCGTGTCGTCATCTTGTGGTGACCTTCAAATCCACTTGTAAGGTTTCAATCTGAGAGGGGTTGTCGCTAGCTTATCCGCCTGCGCACTACGGTGGCATTGCTTCCTTGCAAAACGATCGACAGGAACATCGCTTTGCTTGTGCCACGGTACACCCTCGGTGGTGGGTTTAATTTTATGTATGGAAGCAATGCTAGCTTAGCGAGCACGTGGCTTACGTTCGGGGCCTTTTCTTCCGTGTCTAATCTCGTTTTTGTGTTTCTGGCTTCAGTAGCTTAGCTTCTCACCGCCGCCCGCAGTTGTGGGAAGTGAAGGAATAGGTCCGAGTGCAGAGCAGATGCTGCGAAGCAACGTTGCCCACCGAGCTGTATTCACCATATTTGCGCCTGGTGTACTGCTCTCATTTCCTACCCTGTTTGCCGAGATCTGTTGGTCGCAAAGCGGCTGCCTGCGGAGGCTTTGTTGTTCGGATATAATGGGGGAAATTATCTGGGCTGTTGCCTGTGCGCTTTGGCTATTTAGCGTCATTGAAATGCAATCTGTGTCATTGATGTCATAAGGTGGATGTTTGAGCTACCGGAAATAAAATGGCGACGCTTGAATGCGGGCTTCAATTAGCAAAGCTAATGAATGTCACTGATTAAGTGCGGTGTGGTGAGGGTTCTATTGAATAGCGGAGTGGCGCTGTCTGTTGTTTTGTGTGTATGAAGGACATTGGTAACGTAAGTGGTGTCAAACTTTGTTGCAGCGTAATTGGGATGTATTGTGATGTGTGTTGTGTGGAACGGTTTTTTTGTGTGTTTGTGCGTATAAATCAAGTAGTCGTTTATCTACGTCGTAACCGCCACAATGCCTTTTTTTTTCCGAAAACGCGCTAGAGTAAGTGGCTGTTTCTTGAGATCCCATGTGCAGCTTTGTAATCGCAAGGGGAATATAAACCAATGTTTTTTAGGCTATCTTGTACTTCCTTTCGCGCAAGCCTAAAAGCATAAACTATAGTGGTCACGTAAGCTAGGTTTGCTAGTGCCTTGTTCTACTAGGTAGCTGATGCTTGTCCCGGTCTTGGTGGATATACACATGCCATCATCCGGCACTCGTTTGGGTGCATGACATGACTTACGTAGCGTTGCATTTGACGATAAGCTACTTGCAGTGAAAGTTGTTTATTCGTTAGCAACATGCAAGCTTTACTAATGAGCATATGTTCAAAAGCAAGTGTAGTATAATGATACACATGTGTGTTTGTATCATCATATTTAAACCCTTTTTGCGTGTGTGGAATTGGTCCTATTTTGCCATGCTTAAGTTGCCTGTCAGGGGTTGTTTTTTTAATAAAGGGTTCCTTGATGTGTAGGTCATGGTTGATATATTGCAGCTGATCTTTAGAATTCGTTATCTTTCAGCCTGTCTGGCTGCCCTTCTTGTGCTGTTAATGCACATTAGTTTCTCCTACTGTGAGACTCCTATATGGGACTTGTTCAAGAAGATGTTGTGATCTCGCTGTACGCTATCTTGTAAACAGCTTCTGGAGATGGCCGTGGTTAGTATTGGTTGGGGGGTCTGTTTCTCCTCTGTGTGCAAGAGGAATGCTCGTTGAACAACGAGAAGAGAGACATGCTTTGCCACCGTCCCCTTTAATATTAAAACTTTACATGTTTGGCGCTTTACGGGGTCGTTTACTTGTTGGTTGTCCACAGTGTGTTTGAGTGGCGTGAATAGATTGAGTTGTTGAAGATGGTCAGTCGTGGCTAGAAATATGTACGAGTTTTTTCTTTTCATGACGGAGGCTTAGGTTAATGTGTAGCCTGTTGTTGTTGTTGTTGTTGTTGTTGTTGTTGTTGTTGTTGTTCTTGTGGTTGTTGTTGCTGCTGTTGGTGTCGACAACACCTTTGTTCCTTATGTTCTTTTCATCGATTTGGTTGCGAATACCAGGTTGTGTTTTCGTGGTTATGTGGCACAATTTTACGCATTGCTATTTTAAAATTGACGTGCCATAACTCGTTCTATTGAAGACCTGCTTGTCGTCGTCGTCGTCGTCGTCGTCGTCGTTGTTGTTTTTGCTGTTGTTGTTGCTATTGGTGTTGACGACACACTTCTTCCTCCAGTTGTTTGCATCGATTTGCTTGCGAGTGGCATGTTGTGTTTCCGTGGTGGTTAAAGTTAAAGAACATGCCATGCGCTAAAGCACGGTTTCAAGCTAGCATCGTTGCGGCTATCTTAGGTGACGATGTTTTTGAATAAAAAATTCTGCTGGAAAGCAGTTGTTCAATTTTTGTAGCAGTTCCGTATTGTCGTATCGTTAGTAGCTGTTCCTAATATGTTCTCTGTGATAATGTTTTTTTTTGCGTAGCCCTCATTCACAAGCAATGCTGTGAATCAAATATGCATTGGGCTTTAAGCTTAGGCAGTAAGCATAGGCTTCAACTATGGCAGGGCTTGAGGTAACACCTCTTGAAAACCATCTGGTCTGTCACAGGGGAAAAGTTTTTGTGTGAGCATTTTGAGTCGCCTTTGGCCATCGTTTCATTCAAAGCAGAAGCGTCTTTTTTCATACGCCTCTTGTTTGTTTAGCTGCTTTTTATTAATGAGTCAATTAGTTTTCAGGTCAGCTTGGATGGTTTAGTTACTTCGGTGCCAGCTTAGCACTATATAGGTAGATGCTATTCGATCTGGCTGCCATATGGTCGCTGATTTGTTCGAGGCGTAAGGTTTCCTAAGCATTGCACCGTATTGGATAGGCTTGTGATTGAGGTTGGGGCACCTGCTAGACTCATATTGGCATGCAGCAAGTGTTCAGTTGCATCCACGGTCACAGATTAACCTTCAATTCCGCGGCCGTTATCAGTGAATAGACCGATTTCATAGATTAAGAGTATTTCTTATCTTGTGTTTGCGAAGGATACTTGTAATAGCGCTAAGTGGAAACATCACGCTGCAGGTGAATGTTGTCCGTTCTTGGCTATGCCTTTTGTAGTGGCCTTCTCTTATTGCTGCCTGAGAAGATATGCAAACAGTAAATAGGTCGCGGCGTGAGCGCGCTATTTGTGCTACACTTGTGTAAGCCTGCATGCAAATTGATTCATTATCTCGTATGATGTATTATGTATGTATGAATGTGTGTATGTATTTATGTATGTATGTATGTATGTATGTATGTATGTATGTATGTATGTATGTATGTATGTATGTATGTA
>QQSS02185236.1:0-13792 GCA_003687565.2 Craspedacusta sowerbii | reverse complement strand
TGTTTCGTTGCCTTCAACTCGCCTACGAATAAGACTAATCCTACAGTGGCTTAGTCTCGGTGTTCATCAACAGTGAACCTACGGTTGCTAACTACATTTCCGACAAATGGTTGAGCTGCAAAGTATGCATGGCCTCGAAAGACGACTTTCTCGCCCTAAAGAAAAATATCCAGGAGCAACAGGCTGAGATCAACGGCCTGAAAGGTAGAATAACCTGCCTTTAAAATCAGGGTAACTTCTTGCTCGATCAAAGCGAGGAAAATGAGCAATATTCCAGGAGACTGCGTTTAAGAGGTGATGGAATACCTGTGCCAGAAAACGGGGCTGAAAAGGAGGAGGTTGCTGTCATTGCCGTCAAAAAGGTGATTGCGGACGCTGGAGTTCACATTTCAGCAGACTCTATTGATCGCGCACACAGAGCAGGGAAGTGAAGAGCTTTTGTTGAAAAACAAAGTCGCCAAGTTTACTAACTTTACAAGCAGCACCACTCCGTATAGGGGAGAAAGTTAGCTCATCGCTACAGGATATATTTAGATCTAGCGAGCAGCCCCAAGAAAACCATGGACCACATTAGCAGACACTTGGCCGAAAAACAGATACGGAATTGCTATGCGTTTGCCGACATCAATTGCCGCCTGACTGTTAAATTAAACAGCTGCTTCCATCAAGTCCAGTCATATGAGAAGTTCCTGCGGCTTTTGGGAGAGGAAAACGATTGTTAAGAGAATACTCATAAAGATCTCCGAATCCGCGAAATTGAAATGTGCTGAATCACGTTGGGATTAATGAAAAAGAAACCCAATAATAAACATAAATGCAGAATCAGTAAAAGCTTCATCCTCATTATCTGCGTCGTATCTGTTGCTCCTCCTGCGACACGTATGTACCTGCGAAGTGCACTAATATTAAAACTAAGCGATGTAATCATAATCCCTCGTGGAAATGTCAACCTTGTCTTCAAAGGGAGCTTCCATTCAATGCTATCAGCGATGAATCTTTAACGTCTCTCATCGCCCTAAAGGAACCATTCTACCTCAACTACAATTGCCAATTCTCCAAAACTCAATATGGCGTTTCCTAAAACCTTTCTTAAATAACATTTCCGAACCATCCTTTCCTTCCCCCCCTCCCCTCATCCACAGTCCAAGGCGCTACAGGAGTACTAAATCTCCAAACTACTCGTCGCTCACAGAGGAATGCAAGAACGTCTGCGGAGCGATGCACCATAGAGTTATCACTCAAAACTGTCTGTGAAACACCTCTACGCCCAACAATTTTTAATCCAGCACAGAGCAGTTGTGCTATCCGAATAATAACGGCACGAATCAATGCAAACTACTGATGACAGAGCAGACGCCAAAAATTAAGAAGCCTGCGCAAAACTAAAGCACCCCCAAAAGCTCCAGTCTAGAAAGAGATTGAGTCTACAATGGTGAGATTTTGACGCAATTAGACTCACTTCTACTTCATGCTTCCACTGAAATCGAGCGTACAACACACTCCTAAAAGCTGCTACACTGGCGTCACTAAATCCTACCAGGGTTACATCTTCTACATTCGCCATATCAAAACATAAGCAATATCTATGAAAGTCAAACGTTCCAACCTTTTTTTTCAGACAATTACGAACCACTGCAACCTGCTGTTCCGACAAAGCGTCGTCTCATGCAATTTTAGACTTACAGACCTGCTGAAAAACGAATTTCAGAAGGATAAATATGGGAAGAAAGCCCAAAGGGTCGTACACACAAGCAATAAGCTGTAAAAGACCACGTTTCGTCATGGAAAGACTCTCTAAGGCAGCTAGAAGAGTATTAAACGGAAAACAAAAATATCTGCCTCCTTGTTCCAAGTAACTCGAAGAACTTTCTGCTCACTAGCTAACCTGGGCAACTCAATCGATATTTGCGAAGCTTCTTCAAAGGAGACATCCGAGACAGCACCAACTGTAGAACTCCCAACACAAGATTCCAAAGGGTGCTCAAGCTTCTTCGAATCCGAAAAAAGTTTTCTTAAATTAAAGCCACCTTCTTTGAAAATCTCCTTTGCTATCACAAACAAGGAATGAGCTTCAACTTCAGTGTCTGTACCACTAACTAACTCATCTACATACATCGATCTACGAATTTCATCAACAACCCATTTGTAGCGGTCGATATATTTGATGTATGTCCTAAAATGTCAGGACAAGCAAATGGAACGGACTAGAGGTTATCCCAAACACGTACCGTGTAAATTTAACGCCATCAACTCGAATTGATCTCGGCATTTTGACAGGCAATGCGGGTCAAAATTCCTAAATTCCCATAAAGTTCTGAGGTAGTCTCTATCTGACTCCTCTACGTCGATTTGGAGAATAGCTTTCTCCAAATCACCTATAACTACATACTCCCAGCACCGTAGCCTCAAAAGAATCCGAGCAATCTCGGGAATCAGACAGGGACCCTGATGCAGCGACTGATTTAGTGAGGGCCCTACAACTCTACTACTACCATCATAAACAATGCTTAACTTAGTCGTGTTGTGATCTTCTCTCACGATACAATGATGGGGTAAATAGTAACAAGCTCCAACCTCAAGAGCATCCTTAGGAATGAGTTCTAATACTCCCCCATCTATTTGTTCCTGCATGACCTTATCCTAGTCTCTAAAGAGATCCGGGTTCCAACGAAATTGCTTTAGCTGATGAACCAGGAGCTGGCAATTGTGTAATGTGTGTAATTGTCGGAAATCATACCAACACCTAGTCTCCAAGGGAGCGAGACCTGCTAACGACCGGATAATTCATTAAACCTTGTCGTCTTGAGAAGTTGTCCCAAACCGTCACCTTCCTCATCATCGGTCACCGCAAGCATTGTCAATTCTGAACAACCTTGTCCAACACTTCCTACAAACACTGGCTCAATTTTGCTACTCCACGCAACCGGTCCAGTCGTTCCATGGTGGAACTCGTCATGAAAGAACAACCAGTAATGATCGACACCGACGAGGATGTCGATGCAATCATTTCGAAACGTTTTTCTTCTTGCCTCGTCTGCAGCCTAGACCGTAGACCAGGCAGATGAGCGAACTCCGCTTTGAAACTTCAATGGTCCGAGCTTCAGGGGGCGGACAGATATTAGGAACGCTATTGGCGGTAATTACGACGTCATCTCCGTCACACCCATGCACGGGCAACCCAACATCACAATTACGAACAGTCAAACCAGCATCATCGGTGTCCATGAACCTCTCACGTTTATTTGCCGACTTCCGACCCCCTTCACGAGAGCTTCTGCAAAAACGTCTGTTATATAAGTTTTTTTGGTTGCCGGAATCGAAAACAAGATAAACATTGTAAACATTGTCGACGTTTTCTACACAAGAAATGTTCGCTCACGCAGTCTGCAAAAGTTCCGAAGTTGCCGAGCTCCATAGCAATCCCACGGACCTATCTGTCTGAGTACCAGTGCTGACCGGCAAACCATTTCGCGTTACTCGCGCCCGGCTGGTCACCCACACGAGGAATCGGGTTGCAACGTGACTTGTGATGCCTGCCTTGATACGCATTGCAGCACTGGAATACTCTACACTTTGCACCTATATGCCCAGACCGCAAGCAACTGAAGCATCTCGCATTTTTGCGCAAAAGCTTTCGCCGAGCATTCACATCAGTCACTACACGACAGCTTTCCGCTAAATGTCCACCTCGACAATACAGCTTAATTTCGTTCATGCTTCACTTCCCCCGTAAGTATTGCCGACGCTGACGCTGGACTGCGCTCTCTCGGCTCGACCTTTAAATTACCGCTACTATGTTTAACCAGCACTCCAGCCGATACCAAACCCGATCATTCGCGAACCGCAATTTCTTCTTTCAACAACTTCATAAACTAGTCTAGATTAAAAAAACTCCTCACTACCTTCATGCTTTCCATTGTTTATTAACTTGAATTCCAGGCAGATGATTAGAAACAACGGACACAAGCAAAGCACCAAAATGGTCCGACGCAACTCCCAATGACGGCAGCGAACGAACATGACTAGTCATAGCATTATATACGCGACGTAACTTCTTCGTGCTGTCTATTTGACTGCCCTGCGGATTTCATAAGCGAATCAATATGAGAGCTAATCACAACGACTTTCTAACCGAATCTATCCTTAAGCAAGGCGACAGCGTTTTCATAATTATCCTTTGTTAAAGACAGGCCAGCAATCGTACTCAAAGCATCACCAAGAAAGACTTAAAATAATTAATCTTATCTATCGAACTTAGATCTGAGTTACTATCTATTACGGACTCAAAGAATCACAAAAAGAATGCCACGTTTCTGGATTGCCTGAAAATCTTTCCAGAACAACTTAACTCTAGCCTGCATTCCACTCGCTCTCTCGGAAAAACTACAGCCGCTCCTACCATCGACATCACTGCTTGAACTACTGCGTTGCTTGACCTGACGATCAAGCACTTCCTGACTTTTACGCAAACTAGTTTGCATCCTAACTGCCATTTCGAATGAACTGCGTGCATCCGATTCTAATCTTTTTCTGTGTTGTTGTTTCGTCGTCAAATAGCTTAAATATTAATTCGTCAAGGTCCTGCAGCTTTCCATACCTCTCGGTCAATGCAACCCTTAGACCCAATACAACCCTTAGACCCATTAACTCTGAACGCTTCGATTCATTAAATGTTCCAAAAAGCGCTTTAATGGAATTCATGAGAGGTGCTATATTACCTCTGTTACCAGCGCGACTCTTCATTGACCTTTAAACGTCTTCCATTTTGATAACAAATCAGCAGAGAACAAGGCTAAAGCCTGGGACGACGTGACAGTTAAAATAGTTAAGTTTTTTGCCGCTTCATTTGTGAGAACGCTTCATATTCGCTTTACAAATTGCCTTTGAACCGGGGTCTACCCCTCCCTAGGACGCATGCTAATGTTGTTCCTATTCACAATAAAGACGTGAAGAACCTAAAACAACAATTACAGGCCGTTTCTCATCTCCCTGTCTTTGGTAAAATATTTGAAAAACTTATTTATGACGCTTTATATAAACATTTAAGACATTACAAAATTCTATCGGATACGCAATTGGGTTTTAGAAAACTGTACTCGCCAGTTAGTCAGTTGATTAGTGTAACTCATCAAATATGCACGGCGTTTGACGAAGATCCCCCATAGGAAGTACGGGGAGTTATCCTCGATATTTTTAAAGCCTTCGATAAATTGTATCATGACGGTCTCCTCTTCAAACAAGAGCGCTCTGGAATTCGTGGGCTAGTTCTAGACTTTATATCTAGCTTTAAATCTGGACGGTTCCAAAAAGTTATTCTAAATGGTGCCAGGTCTTCCTGGAGGCCTGTTCTGGCCGGCGTACCTCAAGATTCCATATTAGGACCCTTACTTATTCCTGGTGTATACAAATGACGTAATCGCAGACTTCAGAAGTGATGGGCGACTTATTGCGGCTGATGTCTCTCTGTTTTCTATAATGTATTGCAGTAGCACCTCGTATGACGACCTTACGCATGATCTATCCTTGACTGAATCTTGGTCTTGGAAAATGGTTTATAATCCCGATCCAAACAAGGAAGCTGTAGCAGGTGTTTTCACGACAAAAAATACGTGGTTGTAATCGTCGAATTCTATTTAATAACTCCTTAGAGAAGCAAGTGGAGGAAGTTACGCACGTAGGGTTAATATTAGATACAGATTTATCCTTTACTTTCCAAATTAGCTAATTAACCACTTAAGTTATGAAAGGGAATGGTTTACTGCGTAGCCGTCGAAGAAATGTCTTTAGAGATAGCCTGATAACAGTTTATAGGTCGTTTATATGAGCAATCCTTGGCTACGGAGATGTAGTCTATCACTCTCCATTTGGAACTTGGTCACGTACCAAATTAGAATCCACTCAATACCAAGCCAACCCAGCTATATATGTTGCGTTGCGTGGAAAGGCCCTTGCAAAACTTTACGAAGACTTAGGATGGAAAACGCTAGCAGAAAGACGAATACTCCTAATCTGGAAAATTATCTTTAAAAAGACCCCTGCATACTTGCTCGCTTTGGTTCCAACTAGATGCATAAGATACAGACTCCAGAGACCATTTGATAACACAAGTTATGACTGTCGTACCCAAAGTTTAAAGCTTCGTTCTTCCCAGCTGTAATCTCTGACTGGACTAACTTAGACAAGTCGCTTTTTGAGTTTGAAACCTACACAAGCTTGAAAACGCATTGACCCGAATAGTACGTCCTTTAAGAAAATCTACGTTCAATATCCATTATTCCATAGGCCTTTGGTATTTAACTCAACTGAGGCTTGGGCTTAATTAAGATATTAAGGAGCAGGTATTGAGATATTTTGGCCAGATATTAAGGACCCCAATTGCTTAACTTCGCACGAAGGTATTGAACATACGACCCATTTCTTGCTCATATGTACCATGCAAAGTTTTGCTTTGTGGTCATAGAGAGGGCGATGGAGATGTTGACAGAAACGTTCTTCTTGCTAACATCACATTCGTCGTGTATTCAATAAGGTTTTCGTAAATGTGGTTTAGTGCTAGTCTTCGGTCGGCGTAATTCTTTACTTGGGTTTTACTATTACCTTAATCAATGCGTGTCCCTTGTGGAGGAGAAGTTTGTTTAATTCTGCTCTCCTCAAGGGGGTTTCTTTTTTTCTTTTTTGCGATGTTTCGTTTGTTAGGTGCGTATTGTAGCATTATTTATATCCATGTATTTATATATATAAACATATATGTATATGTATATATATATATATATATATATATATATATATGTAAGCACACACATATATATACATATATATATATATATATATATACATATATATATATATACCATCACCATCATCACCATCATCACCTATGTATATATATATATATATATATATATATATATACATAGGTGATGATGGTGATGATGGTGATGGTATATATATATATATGTATATATATATATATATATATATGTATATATATGTGTGTGCTTACATATATATATATATATATATATATATATATATACATATACATATATGTTTATATATATAAATACATGGATATAAATAATGCTACAATACGCACCTAACAAACGAAACATCGCAAAAAAGAAAAAAAGAAACCCCCTTGAGGAGAGCAGAATTAAACAAACTTCTCCTCCACAAGGGACACGCATTGATTAAGGTAATAGTAAAACCCAAGTAAAGAATTACGCCGACCGAAGACTAGCACTAAACCACATTTACGAAAACCTTATTGAATACACGACGAATGTGATGTTAGCAAGAAGAACGTTTCTGTCAACATCTCCATCGCCCTCTCTATGACCACAAAGCAAAACTTTGCATGGTACATATGAGCAAGAAATGGGTCGTATGTTCAATACCTTCGTGCGAAGTTAAGCAATTGGGGTCCTTAATATCTGGCCAAAATATCTCAATACCTGCTCCTTAATATCTTAATTAAGCCCAAGCCTCAGTTGAGTTAAATACCAAAGGCCTATGGAATAATGGATATTGAACGTAGATTTTCTTAAAGGACGTACTATTCGGGTCAATGCGTTTTCAAGCTTGTGTAGGTTTCAAACTCAAAAAGCGACTTGTCTAAGTTAGTCCAGTCAGAGATTACAGCTGGGAAGAACGAAGCTTTAAACTTTGGGTACGACAGTCATAACTTGTGTTATCAAATGGTCTCTGGAGTCTGTATCTTATGCATCTAGTTGGAACCAAAGCGAGCAAGTATGCAGGGGTCTTTTTAAAGATAATTTTCCAGATTAGGAGTATTCGTCTTTCTGCTAGCGTTTTCCATCCTAAGTCTTCGTAAAGTTTTGCAAGGGCCTTTCCACGCAACGCAACATATATAGCTGGGTTGGCTTGGTATTGAGTGGATTCTAATTTGGTACGTGACCAAGTTCCAAATGGAGAGTGATAGACTACATCTCCGTAGCCAAGGATTGCTCATATAAACGACCTATAAACTGTTATCAGGCTATCTCTAAAGACATTTCTTCGACGGCTACGCAGTAAACCATTCCCTTTCATAACTTAAGTGGTTAATTAGCTAATTTGGAAAGTAAAGGATAAATCTGTATCTAATATTAACCCTACGTGCGTAACTTCCTCCACTTGCTTCTCTAAGGAGTTATTAAATAGAATTCGACGATTACAACCACGTATTTTTTGTCGTGAAAACACCTGCTACAGCTTCCTTGTTTGGATCGGGATTATAAACCATTTTCCAAGACCAAGATTCAGTCAAGGATAGATCATGCGTAAGGTCGTCATACGAGGTGCTACTGCAATACATTATAGAAAACAGAGAGACATCAGCCGCAATAAGTCGCCCATCACTTCTGAAGTCTGCGATTACGTCATTTGTATACACCAGGAATAAGTAAGGGTCCTAATATGGAATCTTGAGGTACGCCGGCCAGAACAGGCCTCCAGGAAGACCTGGCACCATTTAGAATAACTTTTTGGAACCGTCCAGATTTAAAGCTAGATATAAAGTCTAGAACTAGCCCACGAATTCCAGAGCGCTCTTGTTTGAAGAGGAGACCGTCATGATACAATTTATCGAAGGCTTTAAAAATATCGAGGATAACTCCCCGTACTTCCTATGGGGGATCTTCGTCAAACGCCGTGCATATTTGATGAGTTACACTAATCAACTGACTAACTGGCGAGTACAGTTTTCTAAAACCCAATTGCGTATCCGATAGAATTTTGTAATGTCTTAAATGTTTATATAAAGCGTCATAAATAAGTTTTTCAAATATTTTACCAAAGACAGGGAGATGAGAAACGGCCTGTAATTGTTGTTTTAGGTTCTTCACGTCTTTATTGTGAATAGGAACAACATTAGCATGCGTCCTAGGGAGGGGTAGACCCCGGTTCAAAGGCAATTTGTAAAGCGAATATGAAGCGTTCTCACAAATGAAGCGGCAAAAAACTTAACTATTTTAACTGTCACGTCGTCCCAGGCTTTAGCCTTGTTCTCTGCTGATTTGTTATCAAAATGGAAGACGTTTAAAGGTCAATGAAGAGTCGCGCTGGTAACAGAGGTAATATAGCACCTCTCATGAATTCCATTAAAGCGCTTTTTGGAACATTTAATGAATCGAAGCGTTCAGAGTTAATGGGTCTAAGGGTTGTATTGGGTCTAAGGGTTGCATTGACCGAGAGGTATGGAAAGCTGCAGGACCTTGACGAATTAATATTTAAGCTATTTGACGACGAAACAACAACACAGAAAAAGATTAGAATCGGATGCACGCAGTTCATTCGAAATGGCAGTTAGGATGCAAACTAGTTTGCGTAAAAGTCAGGAAGTGCTTGATCGTCAGGTCAAGCAACGCAGTAGTTCAAGCAGTGATGTCGATGGTAGGAGCGGCTGTAGTTTTTCCGAGAGAGCGAGTGGAATGCAGGCTAGAGTTAAGTTGTTCTGGAAAGATTTTCAGGCAATCCAGAAACGTGGCATTCTTTTTGTGATTCTTTGAGTCCGTAATAGATAGTAACTCAGATCTAAGTTCGATAGATAAGATTAATTATTTTAAGTCTTTCTTGGTGATGCTTTGAGTACGATTGCTGGCCTGTCTTTAACAAAGGATAATTATGAAAACGCTGTCGCCTTGCTTAAGGATAGATTCGGTTAGAAAGTCGTTGTGATTAGCTCTCATATTGATTCGCTTATGAAATCCGCAGGGCAGTCAAATAGACAGCACGAAGAAGTTACGTCGCGTATATAATGCTATGACTAGTCATGTTCGTTCGCTGCCGTCATTGGGAGTTGCGTCGGACCATTTTGGTGCTTTGCTTGTGTCCGTTGTTTCTAATCATCTGCCTGGAATTCAAGTTAATAAACAATGGAAAGCATGAAGGTAGTGAGGAGTTTTTTTAATCTAGACTAGTTTATGAAGTTGTTGAAAGAAGAAATTGCGGTTCGCGAATGATCGGGTTTGGTATCGGCTGGAGTGCTGGTTAAACATAGTAGCGGTAATTTAAAGGTCGAGCCGAGAGAGCGCAGTCCAGCGTCAGCGTCGGCAATACTTACGGGGGAAGTGAAGCATGAACGAAATTAAGCTGTATTGTCGAGGTGGACATTTAGCGGAAAGCTGTCGTGTAGTGACTGATGTGAATGCTCGGCGAAAGCTTTTGCGCAAAAATGCGAGATGCTTCAGTTGCTTGCGGTCTGGGCATATAGGTGCAAAGTGTAGAGTATTCCAGTGCTGCAATGCGTATCAAGGCAGGCATCACAAGTCACGTTGCAACCCGATTCCTCGTGTGGGTGACCAGCCGGGCGCGAGTAACGCGAAATGGTTTGCCGGTCAGCACTGGTACTCAGACAGATAGGTCCGTGGGATTGCTATGGAGCTCGGCAACTTCGGAACTTTTGCAGACTGCGTGAGCGAACATTTCTTGTGTAGAAAACGTCGACAATGTTTACAATGTTTATCTTGTTTTCGATTCCGGCAACCAAAAAAACTTATATAACAGACGTTTTTGCAGAAGCTCTCGTGAAGGGGGTCGGAAGTCGGCAAATAAACGTGAGAGGTTCATGGACACCGATGATGCTGGTTTGACTGTTCGTAATTGTGATGTTGGGTTGCCCGTGCATGGGTGTGACGGAGATGACGTCGTAATTACCGCCAATAGCGTTCCTAATATCTGTCCGCCCCCTGAAGCTCGGACCATTGAAGTTTCAAAGCGGAGTTCGCTCATCTGCCTGGTCTACGGTCTAGGCTGCAGACGAGGCAAGAAGAAAAACGTTTCGAAATGATTGCATCGACATCCTCGTCGGTGTCGATCATTACTGGTTGTTCTTTCATGACGAGTTCCACCATGGAACGACTGGACCGGTTGCGTGGAGTAGCAAAATTGAGCCAGTGTTTGTAGGAAGTGTTGGACAAGGTTGTTCAGAATTGACAATGCTTGCGGTGACCGATGATGAGGAAGGTGACGGTTTGGGACAACTTCTCAAGACGACAAGGTTTAATGAATTATCCGGTCGTTAGCAGGTCTCGCTCCCTTGGAGACTAGGTGTTGGTATGATTTCCGACAATTACACACATTACACAATTGCCAGCTCCTGGTTCATCAGCTAAAGCAATTTCGTTGGAACCCGGATCTCTTTAGAGACTAGGATAAGGTCATGCAGGAACAAATAGATGGGGGAGTATTAGAACTCATTCCTAAGGATGCTCTTGAGGTTGGAGCTTGTTACTATTTACCCCATCATTGTATCGTGAGAGAAGATCACAACACGACTAAGTTAAGCATTGTTTATGATGGTAGTAGTAGAGTTGTAGGGCCCTCACTAAATCAGTCGCTGCATCAGGGTCCCTGTCTGATTCCCGAGATTGCTCGGATTCTTTTGAGGCTACGGTGCTGGGAGTATGTAGTTATAGGTGATTTGGAGAAAGCTATTCTCCAAATCGACGTAGAGGAGTCAGATAGAGACTACCTCAGAACTTTATGGGAATTTAGGAATTTTGACCCGCATTGCCTGTCAAAATGCCGAGATCAATTCGAGTTGATGGCGTTAAATTTACACGGTACGTGTTTGGGATAACCTCTAGTCCGTTCCATTTGCTTGTCCTGACATTTTAGGACATACATCAAATATATCGACCGCTACAAATGGGTTGTTGATGAAATTCGTAGATCGATGTATGTAGATGAGTTAGTTAGTGGTACAGACACTGAAGTTGAAGCTCATTCCTTGTTTGTGATAGCAAAGGAGATTTTCAAAGAAGGTGGCTTTAATTTAAGAAAACTTTTTTCGGATTCGAAGAAGCTTGAGCACCCTTTGGAATCTTGTGTTGGGAGTTCTACAGTTGGTGCTGTCTCGGATGTCTCCTTTGAAGAAGCTTCGCAAATATCGATTGAGTTGCCCAGGTTAGCTAGTGAGCAGAAAGTTCTTCGAGTTACTTGGAACAAGGAGGCAGATATTTTTGTTTTCCGTTTAATACTCTTCTAGCTGCCTTAGAGAGTCTTTCCATGACGAAACGTGGTCTTTTACAGCTTATTGCTTGTGTGTACGACCCTTTGGGCTTTCTTCCCATATTTATCCTTCTGAAATTCGTTTTTCAGCAGGTCTGTAAGTCTAAAATTGCATGAGACGACGCTTTGTCGGAACAGCAGGTTGCAGTGGTTCGTAATTGTCTGAAAAAAAAGGTTGGAACGTTTGACTTTCATAGATATTGCTTATGTTTTGATATGGCGAATGTAGAAGATGTAACCCTGGTAGGATTTAGTGACGCCAGTGTAGCAGCTTTTAGGAGTGTGTTGTACGCTCGATTTCAGTGGAAGCATGAAGTAGAAGTGAGTCTAATTGCGTCAAAATCTCACCATTGTAGACTCAATCTCTTTCTAGACTGGAGCTTTTGGGGGTGCTTTAGTTTTGCGCAGGCTTCTTAATTTTTGGCGTCTGCTCTGTCATCAGTAGTTTGCATTGATTCGTGCCGTTATTATTCGGATAGCACAACTGCTCTGTGCTGGATTAAAAATTGTTGGGCGTAGAGGTGTTTCACAGACAGTTTTGAGTGATAACTCTATGGTGCATCGCTCCGCAGACGTTCTTGCATTCCTCTGTGAGCGACGAGTAGTTTGGAGATTTAGTACTCCTGTAGCGCCTTGGACTGTGGATGAGGGGAGGGGGGGAAGGAAAGGATGGTTCGGAAATGTTATTTAAGAAAGGTTTTAGGAAACGCCATATTGAGTTTTGGAGAATTGGCAATTGTAGTTGAGGTAGAATGGTTCCTTTAGGGCGATGAGAGACGTTAAAGATTCATCGCTGATAGCATTGAATGGAAGCTCCCTTTGAAGACAAGGTTGACATTTCCACGAGGGATTATGATTACATCGCTTAGTTTTAATATTAGTGCACTTCGCAGGTACATACGTGTCGCAGGAGGAGCAACAGATACGACGCAGATAATGAGGATGAAGCTTTTACTGATTCTGCATTTATGTTTATTATTGGGTTTCTTTTTCATTAATCCCAACGTGATTCAGCACATTTCAATTTCGCGGATTCGGAGATCTTTATGAGTATTCTCTTAACAATCGTTTTCCTCTCCCAAAAGCCGCAGGAACTTCTCATATGACTGGACTTGATGGAAGCAGCTGTTTAATTTAACAGTCAGGCGGCAATTGATGTCGGCAAACGCATAGCAATTCCGTATCTGTTTTTCGGCCAAGTGTCTGCTAATGTGGTCCATGGTTTTCTTGGGGCTGCTCGCTAGATCTAAATATATCCTGTAGCGATGAGCTAACTTTCTCCCCTATACGGAGTGGTGCTGCTTGTAAAGTTAGTAAACTTGGCGACTTTGTTTTTCAACAAAAGCTCTTCACTTCCCTGCTCTGTGTGCGCGATCAATAGAGTCTGCTGAAATGTGAACTCCAGCGTCCGCAATCACCTTTTTGACGGCAATGACAGCAACCTCCTCCTTTTCAGCCCCGTTTTCTGGCACAGGTATTCCATCACCTCTTAAACGCAGTCTCCTGGAATATTGCTCATTTTCCTCGCTTTGATCGAGCAAGAAGTTACCCTGATTTTAAAGGCAGGTTATTCTACCTTTCAGGCCGTTGATCTCAGCCTGTTGCTCCTGGATATTTTTCTTTAGGGCGAGAAAGTCGTCTTTCGAGGCCATGCATACTTTGCAGCTCAACCATTTGTCGGAAATGTAGTTAGCAACCGTAGGTTCACTGTTGATGAACACCGAGACTAAGCCACTGTAGGATTAGTCTTATTCGTAGGCGAGTTGAAGGCAACGAAACA
>QQSS02185225.1:0-13793 GCA_003687565.2 Craspedacusta sowerbii | reverse complement strand
TATATATAAAGACATCTATGTATATATATATATATATGTATATATATAGACTATACAATATATAGAATATAGAAAATACAATATAAGAATATCTAACATATAAAAATATATATTGACCACACGAATTGAAACTGGCACTATGAAATTCGACTACAAAACACACCAGCCGCAGAAGAACTGGATGTCCAGGTCAACTGAACCGACACATGACTGACTGACTGCCAGGATCAAACACTGCCTGGCAAGCTAAAACACTGACTGGATAGGACTCAGCCACACCCTAGCACAACTCAGCAAGTCGGTGTTTCAAACGTCAGCTCGGTTAGGAAGTCGGGCAGCATCTGCCGTAGGGTGACTCCCGTTCAGTAGTGGTAGGATGGCTCATGGGTAGCTTCGGCCCAGTGACCCGGTAGCGCACTCGCTTTGGCCACTCGCATGTATTTCACCCCATGTCCTCCCCCCCATCCTCCCTCTATATAATGCAACAAGAGCCCTAGAGCGTCAACCGCAGAAGAGTGTCACTTGCAGTCTGCGTCCCCGTCGAATACCGACGTTCCAGTTGTCGCGAACCATGGTCTACAGCCGGAACATTGACTGCCCCTCTGAACGTCCTAAAGTATTCCTATTATTCTTATTTCACCTGACTCGTGATAAAAACCTTGCACCCAAAACATTTTTTATTTTGTAGATACTGAAAATACAAATACAAAACATGGGCAATGCTAAACCAAGCTCTTTTCAAACGTGGCAACACATTTCTAAAGAAGAGTAAAGGGATGCAGAGGTTCCATGCCGTATTATGAACTTCACAGTTCTACACAACGTCACAAGATCTGAGCACGGCTGCCTCAGGGCAGTGTAGGACTACCTAATCGATTTGCTTATCACTTGGACCTGCTTAGTCTCGATTCCCAGAAGAGACCCGTACACCGAATATGGGGTCCTATTCTGCTTCCCGCGTATGCAAAACTGATGAGTAACGCGGCCCCTCAGGTCAAACGATTAGTGCTAGGAAAGTCTGTTGTCAAAAAAAAAAACGAGTTGTTCAGCATGCCTGTGGCTTAGAATCACAGGGGTTCAGTAGGTCACCCACACTCCGAAGTCATTCAGTCGTTCAGCTCTTCAATACATTGTCAGTTTGCCGCAGAGTCATACATTGGCCGATTAGTGACTAAGTCGTTTTCTAGCCCATTTAAAGCGAGTAGCGACGTAGATCCGTCGGTCAGCACGTACTCACTTGCCTATCAAGGCGGAAGGGCAAGATCGTATCAGTCACGTGACTGGCTGCTTCACCTGCTCCGAAGGCAAGTTGCGCCTCGATGCGAAGAGCCCTTACAGTAACGTCCTTCGCACAGTAACCTCTGTCGCACATTAACGTCTGTCGCTTAGTAACGCCAGTCGCGCAACAACCTCAGTCGCACATTAACGTCTGTGGAAAAGTAACGCCAGTCGCACAATTACGTCAGCCACACAGTAACCTCTGTCGAACATTAACGTCTGTCGCTTAGCAACGCCAGTCAAACAATTCATTCGGTCACACAACAACCTCTGTTGGACATTAACGTCCGTCGCAAAGTAACGCCAGTCGAACAATTAATTCGGTCACACAACAACCTCTGTTGGACATTAACGTCTGTCGCTTAGCAACGCCAGTCGAACAATTACTTCAGTCACACAGTAACATCAGATGCACATTAACGTCTGTCGCTTAGCAACGCCAGTCGAACAATTACTTCGGCCACACAGTAACCTCAGTCGCACATTAACGTCTGTCGCAAAGAAACACCAGTCGAACAATTACGTCAGCCACACAGTAACCTCTGTCAAACAATGTATTCTGTCACACTGCAACTTCAGTTGCGCATTAACGTCGGTCGCAAAGTATGGAGTTGGTTTAGTAATGTTCTGATAAAACACTTACATCACGATATTCGCACGATGAAAAAATTGCATTAAAAAATTGTCGGGGTCACACATGTTAGGTTGGACATGTTACACAAGTAAACCTTCACGGTGGGCATTCGAGTGATCGCGGTAATTTCAAACGCTCGGGAAATCCCTTTTGCATTTCAAGTGCTTGGGAAACCCCTTTTGCTTTTTGTAGGCCACATAGAACTTACAAGATTTTGAAAACGGCAGAATTTGATTAATGCTAGTTTTCCATATCTTTACCAGACGTTGAAAGTTTTGCTTATAGAAAGCCATTGAAAAAATAGTCGCAATACCAAAGCTGATTTAGGGAATGCAGCTAGGGATTTGAAGTCTCAACTTTCAACATTTCAGAACCTGATGGCGCATTGAAAAGAGAGGTTGCTAATAGACGGCCAGGTCCTTATCATCAACATGAACCAACCGTGATCATCATCAATGAGTCCCGCAGATTAATCCACTAGTCGCTTACGACAGCAAGAGGTACCTGCGCTTAAAAAAGTTAATATCAAAGACAGAAAACCTTTGTCCTTACCTCTATAATGTGCCGAGAAGAGTCGATATCATTGACCCTGACGCTAGACTTGAACAGCGGGGACTTGATCCTATCATCATAAACAGAGGCCGTGAAAAGCTGGTGGCTTCTTGCTAGGAGAGTCGTTAGATCTGTCGCACTCGAGGACCACATTTTCACAGGTGACCAAGAGCCCAACTTCGAAATGAACTGCAATAGTGGCTCGCGACCACGCTCTTCGATGGCCTGCAAATCCACGCAAGATTTGTAGAACTGCTTTATCTTGTTTTTGAATCCGTTCCAAGGCAAGTCGTTTTTCCCCACCAGATCCTTTTCGATGATCATTCTCAGGTCAGAGTCCTTTTGCTCGTTTAGCTTGGCCATGGTGTCCCATTTCGGCATGGACGCCGGAATCGGGTTGTGCCAACTCCACAGACCGCACGCGAATTGATGAAAATCTTGGCAAGGGTCCACCGAGAAGTTCATCGACAGCCTGACACGCTGGGATATTTCCTGACAGTGAGGAGTCGTACACACTGTTGACCTATTTTTAGATTTGTCATCCGTCCGTGTATCAGCCGTATCAGGCAAGGTTTCGTCCTCGATATTCTGTCCATCTTTGTCAGTTGAAAGGCAATTTGGAGTTAGGCACCTCAGAGACCTAGGTCTCCTACTATGTACCGTTACATAGGCGATGACAGCTCCGGATATGAGAAGTGCTACAAGAAATACTAAGACACAAACGTATAGTCTGTTTCGCTTTCGTTTTCCTGCGTTGCGTCTTTCCTTGCGGTACTCCAGAGACAAGTTATCTTCAGGCTCAAACACGTCAACAATATCGAATGCGTCTCCTCTACTTAAAGTCTTCGACCTCGCGAGAGCTCTCCGATCTGGCGTCGACTTGGCTACATTCCCGTTCGGGTCATTCCCGGTTTTGCTTTGCCCGATCGGGGTGCGGTATTGGGTTTCGGAGCAATCTTGGCACTTGCTTTCGCCACTGTCGGTGGCCGTGCTACACTGCTCAGATCGCGACATCTTCCGCTCGATTTTATCGAGTGAAAATCGCATAAAGCACGGATTAATGTACATACGCATAGGTGCGGAAGTCTAGATTTCCCCGCCAAGCAAGAAAACAAAACAAAATCTCTCCTGGAAAGGATCACAGAACTCGCCTTGCTCGGCTACTAGCCATTCCTCATTCTAGCCAGTCGTTTAACGTGGTCATCAATTCACAATACGAAGCAGATTGACCACGGATGCTGGTCCATGAGATCTGCACTGCCAGCATGCCAAGGAGGTACGGTGGCAAGATGGCAACCAAAGACCTTCAATGCGAGGGAATATCGTTAGCGCGATGCAGTTCTCCTTCAAAGCAAACACACCAGCCAAAACAAAAGAAGCAATTGAAAAGCCTACAAATTGCGTATTGGATTAATTGCCACTTCTCAAAGCAAACCCAAAAGAGCGAGAGAGAACAGATCTTTTGAAACCATTACGCAGAGGGAGAATTTTTTTTTCTTGAACTGCGCGAATTGAAAAAAGTCACGAGTATCAAACACAGCCGAAATCCACAGCACACTGCTAATTCAGTTAATAATAATGAAATCTCACTGCGAACTTTAAGAAAGCGGAGTCTTACATAACGCATATACATAGCTATATATTTAGTAGCTTGAGATCGATACTCAGGGTCTATACTCACTAGCCCGTGTGCAGTCTACTTAAAGATTCCACCATCTCACGCAGTAAGCAATCGCTCTGAGCCTAGCTAGCTAATACAGATACAAACGTAAATATGCTGTCGAGTAGATGCGGATCCAAACAAAATCCCACTATCTCGAGGCATAATAACCACCCGAAGCTGTCTTTTCTCTATTTCGAAAAATCCAATTGAATTTATCACGTGCCTGACGCACTGTTTAAAGCAGTTCCCTATGCTGATGGTTATAACAAAGGCATAAGTTCGGAGCTACTCCGTATCTCACCAAAAAGCTTATCCAGTTGAATGGCAGCAACGCAGCAGGTACGGTAAGCCTGTTGCCAAATGTATTTCTTAATTAAAACACATTACTGGCGGCGCTTAAGATAAACGCAATAGCCTACAACTCTCCGTCGTGCAACACAACTTCTTTGGGACAGGATAAATTGCTGTGCTGCCCAGGAATGCAGAACCCCAATAATGCACACGGGCATGCAATACTATACATAAACCAACCTAGCACCAATATCTGCCACAATGTTGTCATATGAAATTCAACAATCGAAAATAATTATGTGCAGGTAGGGCGCCAAGTCTATATCGAGTGAAGGATCAATTGATGATCAATATTGTACGTAGATTTTCTCGAGGGACAAACCAATCGGGAGACAAGGAATTTTAATTAGATGCTTTGTTACTCTTGGTATAAACGTAAATTCAATTAATTTCAAGTTAGGCTCGCCAGATCTTGTCGAAGGAGTCATACGTAATTACAATAGCGATTCAACTGAACGTCGCAAAAAATTCACGTAACCAAATAAAAAGCAAGGTTGAGCAATAAAAACATCCAGATTTAGAATTTTATGCTTACATGTATATATATATATATATATGTATTTATATATGTGCGTGTGCGTGTGATTTTTTGTTGAGGGTGCAGGTGGGTGTGTAGGTGTGTGTGTGTGTGTGTGTGTGCGTGTGTGTGAGTCACTCTGCTATAGTCTCTGCTTTAAGGTATCCAATTCGTCCGGTTCGATGCAATTGAGCAGTTCTTCCCAGTTCTCCAATTAAATCTGGTACGAGTCTAGCTGCTGCGCTCCTTGCGAACGTTCTTTCCGCTCCTTATTCGCAGATGCGAAAGGAAATCAAGAGAAATGTAATTAAGAGCACTAAATCCTCGCTAGCGGTGCTAACTTCCTTCAAGCTCACAAAAGACTTGCCACACTGGTAATAATTATTCGCTTTAAGAGGTTTTTTCCAGGTGCTTGGCGAAGCGTTCGGTAGAAACGAACGGGCTTTTAATAGGTGATCCAGCCATGTAGACAAAGTACGATCACTTATAATGCGACCGAAGTCCAATGACATCGCAATGAGCTTCACTTTATGGCATGGATTTGTGGGTTAAACATCAGGAGATCAAACGTATCGCCTCTGTGTGGTGTTGTTGCAAGTTTGCGTGGACAAACTTCTTGCCTAATACGACGACTACCAGGTCGATTATAACCTGCGCATGTCTATTAATTACTCGATCTTTAAATACCAAAAGGCACGAGCCTGCTCTTCGCGTAAGTTCTGGAGCAATCATTAGCGCATGCACGATGGCTGAACGTTCGCAAACTACGAAGTTTCACTCAATGTAGGAACTTTTGCGAATGAACTCCTCTCACAAGGAATTGAATTAGTGAGACTTAAACTCAAAGCAAGGAGGCATGGCCGAACGTTAGCAAAATACAAGAAATCGCTCAATGTAGGAACTTTTGGCAACAAATTCCTCGCACAAGGAATTTACATTAGTGACGCTTAAATTCAAAGCAAGAAGGCCTAGCAGAACATTAGCAAAATACTAAGCTTCACTCGAAGTAGGAATGTGTGAATCTAGTGAGGAATTAGTGAATCTAGGAATTAGTCAGGCTTAAGTTTAAAGCAAGGAGGCAAAGTTAACAAGAAATTTAAGCAGGTGTGCTGCTCAGGGCTTCGAACTCAACTTTGTCGACTAACTCCGAAAACGAAAGACACGAGCTTATGGCTTGGATAGGGAGGGTGAAGTCCCCAGTAGGTTCTCAGGAAATTAAAAAGAAATTCGGGGCGTAAAGCCAACTCTCCAAGACAGGAAGATTTTTTAGGAAAGAACGAAAACATGATGAAGAGGATGCCCGAAAGGTCACAAAAGACATGCTTGGTCAGCCAAGACCACAACGAATTTCATGAGCTGCGACTTTCTTTGCTAAGCATAGCTCCCCAAGCGTCACCTTGACGCGTTAGACCGCAGATATCCTATAGCCCTAAGGGTCTCCACCTCGAAACTTTTTAAGTTTCGAGACGGAGGTCCGTCTCGAAAAAAAAAACGTGAAGTTTCGTGACGAGAAGATCATCAGTCTCGATTCAAACGAGAAGAGAAATTTCTCAACATTTCTCGTTTCAAACGAGAATGAGTTTTGAGACGCAGACCCTTATACAAAACCACAGCTGACGACAAAGAATCGACCAGGTCCAATATGCGAGATAAAAACAGATCATCATAAACAACAGACTTGAAGACTCCCACACACACTCTCTTTTTCGAGCATCGTTGTAACATGAACCTCAGTCCATTCATCCACATTACATCACGTGCTAACATGATTGTCATGTTCACCCACACACACGTGATGGATTGACATCACACACACACCACACACACGTGACGGATTGATCCATGATGACAACTGCTTCCGACTGTTACGGCATGCAGGATGTTCAGAAACGTTTCGAAGAGAGGCTTTTGAAGACTCCTTTCGTTGACTATTTCTTCTGATTCCTCTGTACTCTTTCACTTGCTTACATGGTCCACCCCTCTTATTTTTACTTCTCAAATGGTTCACATAATTTAATGCTATGTTAACGTGTAGTCTTTATTACTGTCATAACAATGCGAATCTAAAACAATCAGAATGACGCATTCGCCCAGGACTATGGGTGATCCCTGCTTAATTAGCATTTTGCTATTAGGAGTTCCTCCCCTCGGTTGTTAGCACAATCATTTTCATTTAAAGCCTGTTTCCATGTCAGGATTTGTTGTGTGACGTATATTTACATGCATACATTGACTCTTCCTTATGTCATCAACGGACTATTTTCGAGAAAAGATTTTTGAATTTTTTTTTAGCTCTCTCACACACAAGCACACAAAGCACGCAACAGCACACAGCGCAAGCAACAGCAGATCTCAACTCCTAATCCTGCAGCTCACACCAGCTCACCAGAAGGCAGCAGAGGAGTTGACAACAATCTTTGGCATACTCAAACCATCGCAGAAGGGAAACGGCCATCGCAGGAGAGAACAAGCTATTACAGGAGAGAACAGACCATCCCAGAAGTAGGCCATTAGAGACTAGGTCTTCGCAAGAGAGAACAGACTATCACAGGAGAAAACAAGCCAGAGCGGACGAGAAAGAACCATCGCAGGAGAGAATAGGCTACTGCAGAAGAGAACCAACCGTGCGCAGCAGCTGAGAGGATCGCAGAGGTAGGCCATCAACCAGCAGTTGCATGTTGGGGTGCTCGCACATCTGGTAAGACATTCGACGAGACATTTGATATTCGATATCGCTTGCACGCTTGCACAACTGACGGGTTGAACAATCGATCAACCAACAGGTGAGGACAGCTCCACTGCATGGCACCACTGTGTCGTAGTGATATAGCTGATCATGATGGACAAAGAATCGCGCACTTGGTGAACTATGGGTTTTAGTGTTCACACAAGATGGCGGAGAAAATAAACCTCGCGTGGTCGAAAGCTAATGATTGGTATGTCGTAGGCACCAACTGGCAAGTATAGGGGGAGGGGGGGGGAACGTGCAGGAAACGGATAAAATGAACGGATATATCTTTGACAATGTATTGTAAAAGTCGCTTTCCTGTGGTTCGCACATGCAGCGCTAGCGATGCAACATGTAGTCCAACATGTTCGTAGCAAAGAAATTGCGAGGTGATTGGGCACTCAGCCCCAAGTTGTTGGCAATGGCGTCACACAACATAAAGGTACTCGTATATAATATTTCTACGGGTCACCAGTGCACGTGCCGTAGAAGTTTTCAGGTGCAACGTTGTGGTTGACTATAAAATAAGCTTACCTTTCTTTTCTCATAACAAAGCCGGGTCAACAATCAAGACATTAATGGGTTAGTTGGCAACGCAGCGGTCGTCATGACAACACAACCTGAACGAGCGGCAGATGCATTGGCGCACATCGTGATCTCGCAATGGTTTCCGCATTCGACACGCGAGACTACATTCGAATCGCATAAGCAACATTCGAATCGAAACGAAAAGATTTTCGCTTGTCAAAGCAAAGACTTGGCCTAGAAATGGTTAATCAAAGACTTCCTTAAAAATTGGAAGGACGCTTTTGCATATTGCCTTGCAATAAAAAATGACTTGCCATGCAGCGATGAAGCAAGAGCGCCGGTGGCAAGCTCTGAAATTACTAAATTAGCTCAGTTTTAAATAAGCAGTTCATTACCTCGTTAATTTTACCATTAACCCTTTAACTCCATCCAACTCTTCAGAGATACAAAAACGGCACTTCCTGTCACGCAATTCAGTTACATAATGAGTGCTACTCCACCAAACGCGCTACAATGAATGTTCTCCAAGCAGGTCCCTTGCTTACAAGCGAACCAGTGTTCTTAATCGCACACACACTTTAATCCTAATATGCCAAGCATAACTGCGCAACTACATGCCTAACATAACTACCTCCAACTAACATACACGCCAATACATCTACCTTCTTGCGTACCGTGCAACGCACCTACCTAGTCAACCCTACCTGCCATATATGATAGTACCAAATGACCGACTGATTAACTCACTGACTCAGTAACTCGCAAATTTTATCGATTGATTGATTTATTGACTGATTGATTGGTCGGTTGGTAGGTTATTTGATTGGTTGGTTGATTGATTGATTGATTGATGGATTGGTTGGTTGGTTGGTTGATTGATTGATTGACGGATTTATTTATTTATTTATTTATTTATTTATTTATTTATTTATTTATTTATTTATTGATGGATGGATGGATGGATGGATGGATGGATGGATGGATGAATAGATGGATAGATGGACGGATGGATGGATCGATGGATGGATAAATAGATAGATGGATTGACAGAAATCTGACTGAAGCAATAAAAATTAGAGGGCATGCGAAAGCTGGGTAAACTCTATCAATGTTCCACCAAAATCAATATGACTTGACACATGGCACACGCTTGTGCTAAGTCAGAAGACACTTTGTGGTCGGCAACCTCAACAAACTAGAAGCTAAATTGCATTTTTTGGTTTTCACTGCAAGAAATTAGAATGACCTAACAGAAAGCAAGAAAGCACATACTTCCCCGTGCCTCCAAGGACTCCTCCATACACTCCTTACAATGGATGACCAGGAACTCAGGAACAACATACTGATCTGCGTACAGATGGGCCCGGAAAGTTTTTGGGTTATTTCCGACCCAGAAGTCGGCGTAGCTTTGCGCATCTAATGAGTTGGCTAAGATAGCGTGTTGAGGATAATTTGGAATCAAGCAAACCGCTATCTCAGTTTCACAAATAAAATAAAAAATCGTTCCCAAGCCACGCCAGGAGATTCGGTGCATTAGGGCTTCCGAGTGTGTGGATGCACCTGTGAAGGAGCTTGATTTCGAGGCAATAAACGACCGCGGGTTGACTTAATCATATCAAAGACTTACTCATATCAAATTGTGTTAAGTCTTTCCTTCGTAAGAAGTTTGTCCCGAGTAACGAAGAAAAGAAAGGAAGTGATGCGTGTTCTACCAGATACTTTAAGCTTCCTTATTTGGGTTTCAAGTCTGTCCTTATCAGCAAAAAGTTAGTCGCATTATAAATATGTATTGCAAGGCTGTTAATATTAAAATTATTTTACCTCATTTAAGATTTCGTCGTACTTTAGTACTAAGGACCGCCTTCCTGAATGCTTTAGATCCGGTGTTATATATAAGTGTAATTGTGCCGGCTAAAATGCCAGTTATATTGGAGAAACCTCCAGACGTTTTTCGTTTAAGAGCAAACTTAGTTGTGTTGATCTCGGGAGGGAGGAAGTGGGAGAGTTGCAGGTGGGGCCCTCCCGCTCCCCACTATAGGGCTGCCAATAGCAAAGGTATTCTTCGGCGTATGAGAAAACTGTGACAAATCCAACCCTTCTACCCTTCTAATTTTCTGCACCAAGTGAAGTAAGTTTGTTTATTGTACAAAATCAAGACCTTTTATTCAATGGCCCTAGAGTATTCAGGTGCATTAAATTAACAGAATCTTACCGCAAGATCTACCTACATGTGTAGTTTGAGTGATTCAAGCCATTACAGCGAGTGGCACGCAACCGCAAATTGCTGACCCAGGTTATCGATTTCCAGCCATCTCCCGAAAGCGAAATCCCTAACAAATCGGGAACAGGCCATCTCCTATTTAAGAAATCGGATAGGGCGTCTTCACGTGAGCAGATGAATTCGTCGAAGCAAGCGCTGCCTTCAAAATGCAGTATGGCATTACCGTGTGGATTGTTCAAGAAGCATTCCTAGAAACGTTTGAAAATTTCATTCGCTCAAATCATTCACGGAACGATGAAGAAGATGGAGCTAACGCAGAACAGAGGAATTTTGATATAATAGAATGTGGCAGCTCGGCTCGCTGTTTTAAATAAAGGATTATCTGAGTCTTTTTGTTCTCGTCGGCGAGAGGTAGAAATGTGCATGTATTATTTATAAGCAGACTGAATTAACAGGAAGTGGCTAGCTAAAGCAAAGTTCGATGCAACAAGCTTGGAGCTTTTGCCCCTGGGAGAGCGTGCCCTTATTTATTCATAAGATGTTGCAATTGAGCACTGAGATGTAATTAGCTTTTACCCGCTTTACTGCAGGTAACGCTTTACTAACGGGCGAACAAGTGCATGGAAGTTTTATTGATTGACAGAGTTTTTGATTGATCAATTGATTGATTGGTTTGTTGATTGATTGATTGGTTGATTGGTAGCAACATTGATCGTGTATGTAGAAAAACCTCTCAAAGCAAGTCTGTAACTATAAAAGAACATGTTACATGCAGAACTAATGCTCCAAATACAACCATTGTCATGGGAAGTCACGACGGTGTCCAACAGGGAAAGGGCATTTTCTTTTTCCTTCTTGCATATTCAACTTTGTATTTTGGAGTGACCACTTGGCAGCCCTTTTGGACCCTACCTTGAGATCTTGCTTTTTACAAAAAATAAACAATCCTTTGACCACATGAGATTCTCGCAAAATCTTTACCCTTCTCGTCCACCTCTTCTTCATGAAGGTCTTAATGTGAGGGAACCCTACTGAACTTCAATGAAAAAAAACTTAAATTTCTCTAAAAAAAATTAAGTTGATGTAGCTAATTATGAGAGCTGATTCTCTCATTGTTCTCTGGCTCTGACGTAAGTAATTTTTTGAGACCACGAAGAATTTTGAAATTGCTGCGGTTTTTGCAGTTAGTGCGTTAAGCAGTCGAACTTTTGCCTCAACAACAGTGCGTTATCGACAAGCGTTGCTTTGCAAATCCAAGCTCAAAAAGGATACACCCACGTCAGGGATCACTAATCGCGTTGAAGTAGAATATCCTCACATCCCATCACGAAGTGGATTGCTGGAAGAAATGTAAAAGCTTGCGCGGGCTCGAAGCCGCATCAGCGTTCGTTTAGAGCTGCGAGCACGTTCGAATACCAATTACACGAGGAGATCGAACGGCTGCAGGATTTGAACGACAAGGGTCCAGTTATCGACGAGTTTGGGCGGAACGTTTAATGCTCCAAAGAAAAAACAGGAGCGGGATATGGGAGACGCGAACTTCCATGCAAGCCCTTCTTGCAATTATTCTGATCAGGCTTGGAACGAGGCCTCAGAGATTCAGTGACATAATGCACAATTGCTTTCTTCAATACCATAGGCAGCGAGCGCAATCCAGCTAAGCAAAACAGGGACATTGGAAAAGTATAATGCATGTACCAAGAACCAGCTTGAAATGATCTAACCCAAACTTCTCCATTAACAGCTCGGTCGGACCTGGCATACCTGCTAAGAGACTGCCTGAGTCCAGAGCACTAGCAGTAATATGAAAAACTGTGTAGTAAAAATAAATTTGGGGTTTGATAAGCTATTATAACTATCATCATTGTTATTAAAGTTATTGGCTTGATAATTGCCATCATCATCATCATCCTCATGATCATCATCATCACCATCTCCATCGTCAAGGCGTTACCATCTTAGTCAGCAGCAGAAGCACTCAAAGCAAAAGAACACCCATCCATTCGCGAAAGCAAATTTACCTCTGCAGGTTCTAATAGTTGCAAAAACTGAGCTTTTAAAGCGAATGAGGCAAGGCGCCCAGCCATGAACTTGGTTTATAGAATCGAAATGCTGATCTTATAAAACTCACGACCCAATCTAGCCTTGACGCAAGCTGCGTCTTTTAGAAAATAACTAGACATCCTTTTTCAAATATAGAATTTGACCAAGAACAACTTACATGCAAGCTTCAAACCCTTCCAAAGGATCAACATGATGAGCAATCACAGGCCATCACATCCTTCGACCTTTCAATGTGAATTTTAGATCGAAGAATTACGTTTTTTTTTTTTTGCATAGAACACAAAGAATCTTTGCAATAGCTTTGGCGCGGTAACAAAAGACATTGATCGAAAACTATTCAAGTATGTTCTTTGGCTCTAACGCGGAGTTGTTGTGGAACATAATCCCAGATGAGGGTGATAAATTAGTCTTATCAACTCTTGTACGAGAACAAAGGCAACTTTGCAGAGTTTGCACAACTTGGCTCAGACCGCGATACTCGTCAAAGAAGTTCTGCATGAGAGATTGCATGGGTTTTGATATAGGCAAAGGTTCCTAATGTTCTTTGTGAGTGGGTCACGAAAAAATATATCGGTCACTAATAATTATTTATACGCAGAGTAAACGTGATCAAAATTTCTAAGAAACGTAGCTAATCGCGCGGCCTCAAAGCCTCAGTGGCGTTCTTTCATAGCTGCAAGCACGTTCGAAAGCCAATTACCCGAGGAGATCGAACAGTTGCCAGATTCGGACGACAATTCGCCAAAACGACAATTTTGACGTTGCTTGCAGACTACTCAAGGGAACATGCGCAAAGCCCAATATTTTCCCCTAAAATGAACTCCAACAGCTCGGGTAGGTACCAACTGTAAGATGGCTTTTAATATGACAGAGGATTTCATACTTAGGCAAATTTGTATTTTCAGATACCATTCGTTTCAAAACGGCAATTTGCCACGCAGTAAAGCGATTACTATAAAGTATAAGCGAGTTACTACTAAGACAGCGTACTGCAAACACAGCCAGAGAGATTGTCCACTATTACATCATTATAACTTTTACTAACTTTGGCATTCGCCAGTTCCCGCAACGCCAGACTTGCTTCCCCAGTGCAGGGCGTATTCGTGCCGCACACGAAATCCGAACCCATTTCGCCGGAGTTCAATCCGACATCTGACTAATCTAAAGTGTTTTTGTTGCCGTTGTTGTTGCTGTTGTTGTGACTGCTGTATGTATGTATGTATATATATATATATATATATATATATATATATATAT
>QQSS02185215.1:0-13795 GCA_003687565.2 Craspedacusta sowerbii | reverse complement strand
ACATACATACATACATACATACATACATACATACATACATACATACATACATACATACATACATACATACATATACACATATATATATATATATATATATAATATACATATATATTAATGTATATATATATATATATGCGCATGTGTTTATGTGTGTGTGTTGATGTGTGTCTATGTGTATGTGTGTACATAGGTCGGGGGCTACGCTGCTGGCTACAAGCCACTTAACAAGAGTGACGTGTAGGGCGGGACGATCGTCGCATATGAAAGTCAGCAGTCTCATCGGCAGAGTTAACACTGCTTGGAGACAATGATGCTACCCAATGCTACAAATAGCCACTTGCTCTATGATGCCTATGTGACGTGGCGGGTCTGCGCTGCCATAGCAAATGTTTACACCATTTTGGGCTCACATAAAAGGCGGTCTTACGCTTAGAAGTTCTGACAGTCCTTCACGCAGGCAGTGCTGATCTCGGAATTTACCCATCGCGTCATCAGATCTCTCGTCATTGGTCATGGCGATGGCTGCAGACCTAGACAAGCTTTTGTCTGCGGTAAGCGTCGGGTCGGACGGCCGCGGGGTCTGTGCAAGGCGCTCAAAGAAAACAATTCTTAACGAAGACTTTCAATTTTGTTACGTGGAACGTTATAATATCATGAACCCTCGTCAAGGCGAAAAGCTAGAATCGTCGTTGCTGGGCGATATTTGAACTTATGATTTATAGCAGGATATCCTGTTCTTCGATTCCGTAGAAATTATTCGAAGAATATTTGTAGAACTTAATGCAGAGCAACAAGTGGTACAAACTTTAGTAACCCGAAGACGCAGCGATACTAGCCCAAACCGAAGGCAGTCTCCAAATAAGCTTTAATTTACTTGCATCAACCTACAAACGCGCTAGACTAGGCACGGATACCCAGCAAGCAGTGAGTCCATGTGCCCTTGTACAAGCGCAGATCTCCTTTGACCACCTTCTATGCCACACTTTGTTTACCACAGCAGCGGCACATCCACAATTAGCACAGTAACACATCCACACTTCGTTTAACTCGCCACAATACAAACATTGAAGTGGAAATGGAATGAATGCATCTCCCCCTGCATTCGGTAGACTCTTTGCCTTATATTTCCGAATCGCGATCTGGCCATAGCCACTTACTTTGCTGTGTATAAGGCCGGGTGCATCTCGACTGTATTTTATGGATGTAACATACAGACAGGCGTCATCACGTTACGCTCTTATAGACGTTCCATGCTCGCTGTTCGCAAAGCGTTGTGAGCATTTGGTTTTCACACGAAGGTCCTCTCGATGACATTTTTTACCAAAGGCAGAATTAGCACTGATGAGTGAACAGCTACTTCGCTGGGTTGGTCACGTCATCAAGCTACCAATTTCTTGGGTGCTTGAAGACTTCATTACGGAGAGCTCACGCTAAGAAAGTAATAGATTGGTCGCCCAAAAAGGATTTACTCGAATCGCATCAAGACTGCGATACAGAAATACATCGATCTTAAGTCTGAACGGCACAATTTCCGCTCCCAAAGGATTATACTGTCAATAACCATTTAAAAAGCGACTCTTTTTCGAGTGGCTCGACATTCTAAGTGGCTAGGCATTCTAAGGCACTGTCCGAAAAGGAGGTAGGGGGATTTTTACCTGTGGAGTGCATTAATACGGTTTCCGCTATCAGGAGCAGTGGAGGAATACCACTTAGCGAAAGCGCGAGCGCACAATACAGAGGGTGTCCTAGGACAAGCAAAAAGCAAGGAAAGCCAAGGAGCTGGAAGTGAGCAAGGAATAAAGATAGGAGTATGAAACGAACCAGGCTTAAGTGTAGGTGAAGCATGAAGTAAACGGGGTGTTGAACGGATTCAATGAGGAAGCCAGCACGGGAATGAGAAATCTCACTTTTTTTAAAGATGGCAGCCATCAGTATGCGTGATGCTTCATCGTAAGCAGGTGTGACACGACGGACTTCAGAAGCAAAGAATATGGCACAGCAATGTTTGCTACGTCAAACACACTTCTAGTTAGTTTAATTTTCTTAACGCCATTCTCAGACCATACCCATAGTGCACAACTTTTCAGGAATTATCATCGTTACTCTTCCCTCTTTCAGTGCCATAATTTAATACAGTAGCTGTTGCTTGATGTCAAGCTTGGGCATAAATCTGTAATGACAAAAAGGTTTAGCAACTACTTAACCAATATAATCATAAAAATTGACACACTAAAGATGAAATATTTTTCATACCAGGTTCACACTTGCCAATTTTTGAGTCATGAGGCAATAATGAGTTGGCCATGGACTTTGGGTGCCTAACTTGACAAGTCAATCCAGATCCACACTTTCCAAGCAAATTTAAAAAGCCACCACAGTCCTCGCCTTCTCGTTTAGCACAGATCTTACAGCATCCACAATGATCCAATATCAGTTCACCATTACAGTCTTCCTGTTCAACGCAGGCTTCTGTCTTGCAGACTCCACAGGGTATAGTTGCTGTGTTAAATTCAATCAACAGCACAACCAGCAAAAATGCCAGCATGATTCCGATGGTTCTGAAAAAAAGATCGACAAATTCATGTAAGATTACAAGAGTCTATCACTTTGCAATAGCTAGAAAATATCATGTACGCTTGAAACCTCGATAATTTTCAATCTAATTGCAGATAGATACACTATTGGTAGCACTATTAGCTAGCCTGATTGGGGCCACACAATATTTAAAGCCTTGCTAGTTGAATGGACTTGATTTAACTCCAGACTGTTTATTTAACACATAGGAAACCTGCTCCAGAGTAAAATTGGCATGAAAATGGATATTACCTGGCGTTAAAAAAACGGATTAGATGTCATAATTTAATAATTTATCTATCAGTATCAGAGCTAATTAAAAGTCTCACTTGACTCACAATACTAAAACTTTGAAACAATCCAACTTAAAATGTTTTTTTTTAAGACTTAAAATTCAGCACGCACACATAACTACGAACTTACTATTGCTGTTTAAAATTGGTAAACACATTCAACACGTTACTACATTTCTTCTCGTCTAGTAGTTATACGGAACAACAATTGGAAGAACTGCGTGCTGCCAATGAAGAATGGCGAAAGCTGATCTTGTTCCATCATTCTATTAATGAAGTTAAGGTTCATGCAAAAGAGTACATGATAACAAGATAATAAGCGCAGTTTTCACTTCAATTCCTTTGCGATCTTATGTAGGAAAGAATGCCGATAAGAACGAACGGACGTCCTCAAGTGGCATTTTCTTGATCCACTCACCAAACAAGCAATTTTTTGAAGCACGTGTACACACTTGTAGCGAATATTCAGGCTTGCGGGGCCTTCTCCAAAGTTTGGAAGCCACACGCTTAATCTGAAAAGAAAAGGGATCCCCAATCTCCAAAGTTTTATTCTCACTCCCTATCAGTGCCATCGCTTTCAAGGAAGATCACCATACTTCAAGATTCATAGTAATTACGATAATCTTGCTAAAATTGTGAAAATTGTGAATTCTTGTCTAGATGGCTCGTCATACAGACTACAGACGGACTAATCAAATGCTGAGAATTGTATAAACGTCACGTTGTCCGTTTCCACAATTCCATCGTGTATTCCATAAAATATACCACACTTACGTTATCATCATTAAAATGCTTTGATGCTCTTCGTAAGGGACGATTGACGAACTACTAGTCCGGGAAACTAATTTACTTGCCACCAGAAAACTCATTTTATCAAAGGGTTATATTGAATGAAAACTCAGAAAACTCATGTTATCAAAGGGTTATATTGAATGACTATCATCTAATTATTTTATACGGTCTCAAATTTTGGTGGGCCTACATTTGTATGACTTGCGGTCATAATCGTGGCACTGAAATTCTCATTCAATTTTAACAATGTTTCCTCCATATCGTAATTCATTGGCTCAGGTTTGGACTATGAAAAAAAAATTGACTTAAGATCTTAGGCAAACTTCTGACCGTGAGAAAAGATGTGCAGGTAGACAGGAGTGTAAGGCTTGGTGAGAAGTGGAGACTAGAGACATCCTAAGGATAGATCCGTGTTTAGCGTACTATCCCATGACTAACATACAATAGCGAGCTAGATTTTAAAAGTGGGCTGGTCTTTAGTAATGCGTGCATATGGGGTTTCAGCCGCTCCAATTCCCTTCTATTGATTGATGTTCTTCCCTTACTAAATCAGTAAGAATAAGAAAGTATGAATGCAGCTATTTATAAAGTGCATCTTTTATAAGTAATTGATGATAGAAATATGCAGTCGAATCTCCCTGGTATCAAAGAAGTACATAACGCAAATCTAAATCTTTACCTCCACTATAAAAAAAGGACAATTACTTCATATTAAGCCGTCTCGCAAAAGAATTACTTTTCATGACCTCTGCTACAAAACGAGCACTGTTTAATAAAAATGATATTCTTGGTTTCTTAACCTAGCGCTGAACTGAAAAGCTATATTTGGCTTCGTTCATCTGAACATAGCTTCCTAGACTAACTTTACGAAGAACTTAACGCCTTACCTAATTTGATTTAATATAAAATTCAAGTTCATGGGCACTTCCAAAACGCATAGAACAGAAGCAGAAAAAGCTGTTTTTTTTTTTCAACTCAAGAATTCTCACTAGTACTGGCGGAAATTGACACAAAATTCGTAAGGCAAAATTCAAAATTCACCGAAAAATGATTTGAAAATCAGACATGGTCCTTGCATCAAACTTAAAGGCGGATTTGAAAAGATTCAGTCGTGATTATGCAGAAAACCAGAAAATGCATAGTTTGGGGTGAATTTATTAACACTTGATGTTCCCCCGTGCATCGATTGCGGACAAATATCTGGCAAAAATTCTCTTTCAATTAACCAGAGAATATAGGCTAGTCATGAGGGACGTTAATTTGAATTTGCTAAACGCGGACGTTTTGTAGGGTTCTCAGACTTTTATTTTGTAGCAGCTAGACATAATCAATAACCCATGATACTTCATCACAAGCTGAGTATTAGACTGGCAAACGTTAATCATAAACTGTTATTCATAATGTACTTACTAAGTACTCTAGACGGCAGGGCAAGTGACGATTTAGCTTATTCTATCTCAGGGCATTTTTCCAAAGCTACGATTGTTATAGCTATAATTGCATTTCTTATGCTGAATTCAATGAATTATAAAGCAAAGCTCGCTCATGGTTGAGCCTACAAATCATTTAGCGGAAGCGAGTTCCTCGAAGAACTATTAAGCGGTGACTGGAAGTTGCTATTGAAAAAGGAAACGAGTCCGACCATTTCATCATTGTGTTTATGGGTAAGTTAACTATCGCTATAAGAAATTGATCCCGAACAAGGAAGGAAGATTATTTAAGGGATAAGTCACTACACCACCCTGCATGATTTTAAACAATCGAAATGTGAGGTTTCAAGAGTTATTTTCCGCAACCTAAAAACACCGTATGGAAAAACTCAGATGGCACACAAGTAGTTAACACCAAAAGATGCCATTCAATCTGCTATAGCTGATCGAAGCGGCAGCAATAAAAAGTGAGCCACTTTTAAGGGCGACCGCTTTCGACAGCTAACTTTCCACAGCGAGAAAGTATGTCGACTCAAAACGTCAAAACTAAATATAAATAATTATAGAAAACACACGGTTCCCTTGTCAACTCAAGGCATCTTTCTATATCTACTTATTTAGATGATTCGACAGACCTTTGAAACTCATTAAGTCCCCGTTAGTGTTTGAACCAAATCGCAACTAATTTATTACACAACGCGAATCAAGCTTACTGGCACCGCCTTTTTTTTATATTATATTTTATATCTTATATTTTGTATGTTATATTTACATCTTATATCTAATAATTAACCCGTGCTTTCTCTTGAAAATCTTCCCAGATATTCTTAAAATGTGGTTTCCAATTTATAACGTTGGTTCAGGTGAAGTCTGTTGCAATTATTATCCTATATCTCTCATGTCAAGCAATAGCGTGATTTTGGAGAAAGCCACGCGTACGCATGTCCGTACTTTTGGTTGAACGGTTTAAGAAAGTTCATGATTTGCGATTTAGACCCCGTAAGAAACATTGTCCCAATCACACCTTGCTTCAAATTTACAAGTTTTGTCAGTGATGTACTGGATCGTTTGCGGTTTTTCCTGCGGTGTGTTCTTGATTTGCAAAAGCTATTGACCCTGTTAACAAGCATATTCTTTTAGAAAAGCTTGCACCAAATTGCATCCGTGGTGTATCCAGAAACTGTTTTGTATCCATCTTCTCTACCAACTAAACACACTGACAAGTATATAACAAACAATATAAAATGCAATGGTGCTCCGCTATGCAGTCAGCGTTACGATTTAAATTTAGAACTTCCCAACTAAAATACAGGATTAAAAAAAGTACATAAGACCTTCTATTTTCTGCTTATTCATGAATTAATATACTTAATTTTTATAGATTCAAATGATAATCAGACAATTCTATTTAGTTCTCTTTTAGACTAAACAGTCCCTGACGAGAATACGATACAGTCACGGATTATTATTATTATTTTTTTTTTTGTGCAGGATTTTAGTTGTCGAGTACGTAAGTCTGTCAAACCTTTGCTTTCTTTCGCAGACAGAAGTTCTTGTTGCATAAGAAACCATTTTCTTCCTCGAATTCGTAAGCGCTTAAATGAATTTCTGTTAGGATTGCGATGTCTCTAGTAAGAAAGGCTGCTAAGATAACTTCTACTTGTGATTGCATATGACTTTTGGAATTACTATGCCATATACTATGTTCGCGTCTTGTGCGTACGTCCGACCCACTTTCACACTTGTGCTCAACCGCATGTATTGATAAATTCCCTTCTTCAGGTTAAAACTTTTGACTGAGTAAGAAATGGTTAGTTTTATCTCTGGCTAGAAGAGAACGTCTCTCCCTGTTAAAGACATTATGGTTCAAGCCATGCTTTTATTACACAGGTACGATTTTTTTTATTCTTTGACCTTCCTTTATTATATTTGGAGTGCTTGTAAATGCATAAAGCATTCACTGAGAAATAACGTGTTGCTTTTGTTGCTGCTGTTGTAGCATATAGTCAATATTAAGTACAAAAGCTAATCTGCAGTAGATTAAATACAAATTTCTTTAGTTTGGTCACGCCTTGACTTCAGGAAGCTTTACTTGTGCATTGACAATATATAATCTCTAGCTAGAAGACTCCAGCTACAGCCATTCGACCTTGCAGCAAAGACGTTAACCAAAAATTCCTCCATTAGCAACCGTAGTGCATATAGAAATCATTTTAAGTTAGAACAGCATTGGTCTACCCTCCAGTTTGCATTAAGGTTTTCTGTGGGTTGATTGGCTATAGCGTGCACTCACGCGATTGGCCTCTCAATCGTCCAATCACCGTCACCAGCACATTCTATGGCGGGAGACTTCCGTGGTTCTGGCAATGGCTAGCCATATTAGTTGTGTGTGTGTGTTGCGAACGCCCTGCTGGTAATTTACAAAGTTCTTATGGCCAGCAAACGTTCATGACGACGTCATTTAAGTTTGCTTATCAATTTTACTTGTTTACCAGGAACGTTCTATAGTCTTTGTAATGGCAGCTACGTTTTTAAGCTGATCAAAACCTAGCCAAGGCTTGGGTTACACCAGAGCACTAGTGCGGAGCAACAGACGTGTTTGAAAGCCAATACATGAATTGTTTTAGCAAAGGAAGATCGAAAGAAAACCACACTACAAGATATGAGCTTCAACAAAGCAAACATAATCTTGGAAGATGCTGACTTGCGATTTGTGCTTTAAATAAATGAAAATAAAAACTCTCTATAAACCATGCGAGCATATGAGTAATGATAATAGTCTCGTCTGGTTATAGGCTGCCGAGAGACTGAAAAAAAGCCCCAAGGAAGGACCAAAAATATCACTTAATATAATAATAATATTTTTATCTACCTATAACAACACAAACATGTTGACTCACTACTATCTGGGTTTTATTTGATTCTTCGTTTCTTCGTCGACGATCAAACGAATTCTGTTTCTCTTCCAAAGCAGAGCAAATGCGTTGCTTATAAGCGAAGCTCCCTTAGTCGTGCTCTGCTTTGCTAAGTGAACACGATTCGCCGATGGAGGCGAACTGTGACGATGCGCAAAGGAGTCAAATTTCCCAGGGTGCTCTGGGGTTTCGCCAAGGCTCGGTAAAGCGTGTTTGTGCACGTGACAAGGCATACTAGCAGGCACAGCGACTTGCTGGAAACAATCTAGCGTTGCGCTGTTTGACTGAAAATTCGGTGAATCGAGTGTTGCGTTGTACGACATTATTTAACAATAACAATCTGGGTTGATACTGCACGACAAAGGAAGTTCTATTTTAGCATTAGAAAACTACTCTGATACCGTGAGAAGGAATAAAGCGATGATTGTTGGAAAAGAGCCTATAAGCAATGAGCCAAGAAAATAAATTGCAGAGATCTAATGCTTAAAAACAAAAACTAAGGATTCTTAGGTCTTCAAAATGCGACTTTTTTTTCGCTCGCCTGTAATTAAGAAGTACATTAGCCTTCTTAGTTATCTTTTAGCTAGCTGTAGGTATTTCTTTTGAGCAGTACGTGGATATTGGTTTTACCATGTTCAACATTATAGCGGTCATCATGCAAACTCTGACACAAACACATGCACACACACACACACACACACACACACACACACACACAAGCACACACAAGCACACACAAGCACACCCCTCTCTCTCTCACACACATATACACACGCATACATATGTAGCGATCGATCAGTAAATCAATATACTTTCACAACAAATCAAACCATAACCAATACAGCTCCAGGAATTTTTACCCAAGACTTCCCAAAATAATTACAATTAAATAAATTTACACAAAATTTAGATGATGTGTCGATATACTGCTATTTGCAATACAAACTCAATCAACCAATCAATCAATCAATGAATATATTTCCACACAAAATCAAACCATAAACAATACAGCTCCAGTAAATACTAAAAATTATTTCCAAAAATATTCGAAACAAGTAAGGCTTCACAAAATTTAAATACAGTGACTGTGGCTTTTGCTATGTTGTATGGTGATGGTCGGGTATTTTGAGGGAAGCAACTAATTAACCTATTCTAGCAGTGGCTACCTTACTCACTCTGCAGGTCACTTTCAAAATTATGTTCATTACTAAATCAATATGCATTCACCTGCTTCTTTAGGATGTTTAAATAAGATCTTGTACATTCCGCTTCGATGTGATGCAAGTTTTTGTACTTCATGCATGGAAGTTTTTTGCTAAACCTTTAATCAACTGCTTAAGTTGTGCCTCTGTCGTGGAATGACTCACGATAAGCGGACTATGGACCCAGCTTTGACTGCCGATGCAGATTGGAGGAAGCGACTTCCTCAATGATAGGTAGAGGGTAGAGAACATCGATAGGACGAATCCACTTCCTCGTCCAAGACTATTGGTCGAGTGCGTAGCTAACAAAGATTGGATGTGGACAATTCCTTGTGGAATATTACTGGACGCGGACTCTTCTTCACACAATCTGATTGGATGCTCACGTATATATCAATAGCGACAATTCATGATTATTTAACATTGAGTATATCAGGTCATGTATGTAGTTTTCGAAGATATGACATTAACGCTTTTTCTAGTTATGTTTTCTAGAGTCTTCGACGCATAATACGCTACAGCCTCACTCAAAAATGTGAGATTGAGACCATTGTATTTCTTCGCCCCTTACTAACATTTAAGGAATTTTGCTTAATAACTACACCCAGAGAGAGTTAGAAAGATTGGACACTCAGTTGCACGCCAATCTGTACCTTGAGCGTGCATGAAAAGCATTAACTGAATACCAGCTGATACTGCAGTAGCATCACAGGATTTGGAAGGAAAGACTGCTTTTCCAGCGTTTCACCTATGTGCTTTACTGCCTTGTGAGTTTTGAACAGTCAAGAGTATAACGACACGAGCTGTCCAGTGATCGCCAGCATCAAAACCAGGCAGTCGCCACGTAGTTACAGAGGCGCTCAAGAACCTGAAGAGCCTGGTGCAAAGTCAAAATAAGTGCCTCTGACGATTGGTCCATGCACTGACGATTTTCAGTTGGCCATCACACTGTGCCATGCTACCAGGAGACATGCTTCTATTCGAAGACCATCCCAACATTTGAAGGGGGTTGCGCGTTGCTGGTATGCAAGAAGGATTTACCAACCAGGTTCCACATATTTGCCATGTCTATACTTGCTTGCCCACCAACCTACGCGTTGAGACTCTCCTCATTTGTCTGCTGCTTCACGTTTGAGTTTAGAGGTGCTAATCTCATCGGATTTCAGCATTCACAACGGAACTTGCGTTGCAACATCCCTTAGAGAAATATTAATTACCTCGAAAGCGCATGTCAAACTGATAACCAACGACGAACCAACAAACAAAAAGCAAGGCTAATCGTCTGACATGCAACAGGTAAAACGAGTGGCGTTGCAAGATGCCCTACCCAATTCTAATTGAGCGAAGCTTATCTGTAAGTTACCAAATAGCTTATCAAATTGTTACTTATCTGACCGAGCGAAGATCCTGTATCACTATCCTGTAAGTCGATAAAGATATCAGATCTGCAAAAATCGTAGCCATCTTTCCCAAGCTTTAACAGACATAAAGCATTCAAGAACCTGTAAGCTATACATTTTGGTCACAAATATTTGCTAAATTCAGCAGAGCTATTTTGTCGATTTTGTAAAAGCAGGATTTTCTAATTTCTCTAAAAATGTACAACAAATTAAGCGCAGCCTGGTTTTTGAAACAAAAGGCATCTACTATTTGCGTAGTAATGGGAATCTAATGGGGCAGCAATATCGGCCACTTTGCACGAGCTAAAAATGCAAGCAACATAGCTACGTTCACTTGAACCTTCAACTAATATTGCTTCAGTATAATTACAGTAGATAAATTGATTACATCAGAATAGCTTCATCCCTTTCACGTTTAAGCAAATTTGAAGCCCTCTGTGATTGACCTCCAAGGATTGTTGTAGTTCATAGATAAACTTTACAGCATATACACCGCACGAATTACGTTTGAGTTATTCCGCCAAGTCCTTGGCAAAAACCAAGTAAGTATATACAAATTTACAAAGTTGAAGTCAATTATTTCGAATGAACACAGACCATCAAAATTAACTGTGGTTTTGGCTAATGCTTAGTGCAAAAAAGTTTAATGAATGGCTACCATTTAAAAGAACAGTCTCTGTTGCCGAATATCTTCCCTATCAAAAGTCCTGTAGCACCAAGCTACAGCATCTTATTCGTGGGTCAGACGCTAAGATAACGTAAATGAAGCAATTACATCCTTCACTCTCGCCAGACTTGTGGAAATCTTCCTCTTACATTTTCTTAGTACTCCAAAAAAAAAAAAAAACAAAAAAAAAAAACGCAGGTTTAAAAGATAAATGCCACCCATAATTTGAAACCTCATGAGTAGGTATCTAACCAAAAATTGACGAGAAAAAGTATCCTCGAGAAAATAATTATTACGAGACGAAGACGAAGCAACGTGAAGCAAATAGACTCTATTTTGACTCTATTTTGGCAAATTTGCCGGGTGGCGGGATAGGAATACAAGCAAAGATATTAAGTGGCGTTATCTAATGCTGAGGTCCAGGGCTCTACGAACTTTTGTCACTCGGGCCGTATTAACGGGCATAAAGCTGTTTGGGGTGTAAAGAGTCAAAGCCGGACAAAGAGTCAAGGTCGAATAAATCAGAATTAAAACAGACGTGTGGCGCTGAGTGATGCAAAAGATAGCCCGATTGCCACCACTAGAACTACACGAGGGAATTTCAAACAAAGCATTATTAATGTATTTAATTCACCAGTGAGAAGCGCGACCTTTAACCAATCATAAATTTTTGTGTTACTTTTCGTTGATAAAACGCATCTGAGGGCCGGAATAAAAGGCCTCGCGGGCCGTAGTTTGTAGACCCCTGCGTTATACCAACGCATGATCAGATGAAGCGACCCCAGCAGGTGCTTTTAGACGGGCTTCTAGAAGCCTACGAGTTCTTATAAGCTGCCACTGACCAGTTAGTGGTCCAAAAGAACACTGCACGAGAGTCCAAATATCTTTAGCTTGTCAAAGGGCTAGACAGCTATTTATTACGTTTACTTGGACGACGAGTGCTCGCTCGAATTGTTGATCACTGTCGTATGGTTTGACTGGTCTGTAATTTGCTCACGAAAATCTCTTACTAGCAGTGCTTTTTGGTAGATTTATTAGGTGAAATCTATGTACAGAACTTTAGACGAGCGCTCTGCTTGGCACAACTCTCTTACAAATGCATGTTCACAAGTCATCGATAGAAGTTTCGAAACTTTTTCTGCAGTTTATTCTTAAGGGCCACGTTATCTTGTCAAATAAGATTTACCATACTTTAAGGGACTTAGATAAAACCACCCCAGGACGCAAGATCAAATTTAGCTGACTGCAATGCAGCAGAATTACGATCAGTACGTGGAACGCGTTCGCTTTGCGGATGCGTCATTAGGATTGGTACATTTTCCACCAATAGGAACCGCTCCACTAGCGTACCTCTCACCAAAAGCCGAAAAAATTAGGTAGCTTCTCCGCTAACGGTTCAATAACATCACAATAGATAGTGTGCTGTATAGAATGTTCGGCCAAAATTATCACGCACTTAATGCTGCATACTTTCAGGGCCACTTTGCTACCTCTCAGATGTATGGGGAACTCCTTGAAGCGCACTGGTTTGCCACTACTTTGGTTTTGTATTCCATTTAGTTTTCTTATGTTTACCGTTCCTGTGCTATGCTGGAATTTCGATGTTGTTTCTCGGTGACTCATCAGAAAACGACAGGCCTGTCCTTACCCGTTTATAATACAGTTAAATTTCACATGCGAGTCACCAAAGCATCACCGTAAAAAAATAAAATGGATGAGTGCAAAGCACTTATCCCTCTACAGCTGGTAAAATTAATCAGCTGCATAACCAGCATTCCTAGTCTTAACATTAAAAAACAAATTTGCATGAAACAAAAAATAGATAAGTTGGATAGAGAGAGAGATAGATAGCGCGCGCTTGTTTTGTTTGTTTAGCTAGCTCACGGCAGTATAAGTGTAATTATTATACTTTCTTGATTGCTCTCACTTTTTCTTTCTTCTGCATCGGTAATGTGCCATAGCTGCGTTTGAGAAAAGTTACCGTTTGTTACCGTTGAGCAACTTTCCACTCGGACAAGTTTGCACAAGTAAAAGATAAGACTTCTGCCAAAAAAAATATCCCGCATGCATAGTATAGGTTCAGGTAAATTATTATCTATTCCAACCACCATGGCCCTGACTTTTATCAGAAATATCAGAAGCAACATAAGAATAAACAGCACCAAACAAAATTGAGAGCCACCAATCTGACAATGGCTGAAGCAAGAATCAAAGAGAAAGCTACACAACATTTTGGCTTGCTGATAAATTCAGAAAGTCTGTATTACGAAGCATTAAAAAGACACACAAGAAGCAATTTTGACTTGCACATAGTCAAAGTCATGGTGATCTTGCGTCCTTATAGACATGCTGCTATTTGATAATTGCAGCATAAGCACATTCTCACATTGTCTTGGCCTTTCGTTCCCTTCGTAATTATTCGTGCGATAATAATAATAATAATTTTTCAAACTTCAAGTATATATTTTCTAGAAGAACTTTCACGTGCAAAATTACAAGTGAATTTCTACATGTCAACC
>QQSS02185204.1:0-13797 GCA_003687565.2 Craspedacusta sowerbii | reverse complement strand
GTATATATAATGCGTGGATGTGCATTCGTAGTTTTTCACCGAATCTGCCTCTGTTTCCTCCAGGCGCTGTTTGTAGGCTTCGACTACACTGCCGACTGGTGCTAGTTCATGTTGTGGAAGCTCTCGTATTCTCGTTCGCTGGTTTACGTCACTGTGCAGACGCCATGTTCCCTGTCAACGCCCCTCTCGCAAACATTCGCGGGTTTCCTTCACTGTGGCTGTCCTGGTCTCACGCATATTCGCGGTTTCCGTCAATTAAGCTGCTCTGCTGCGTGTAGCTTCGTAGCCGTTCCTGGCATTCGCTGCTGTGATTGCAACAACAATGAGCTTTCTCCCGAACTCTTTGTTGTCGCTTGGTGGCAGTTAGTAGTAGCAGCCGTTACGCCCTCTTTCCACGTGGTCTGCTTCGTAGCGATCGATGGTTGAACTTGTTCAGTGTGGTCTGGTTGGAAGACAATGAAAATGTTTTATGTTCTTTTGTTGTTGTTTGTTGCTTTGCCTTGTGTGTAGTATTTCGAGTTTTTTTTTTTGTTGTTGTTACATTTACTATTTCTTAGTAATCCAGCCATCAGCATAAACTTGGTATTGTTTACGATTTGTAAGAATGCAATTCTCTTGGCTAGAGAAACAATCCGACAGGCTGTCTTTTTCCCGTTTTTTTTTTTAGCCAAACCATTATAAATCATGTTACTTTGCCTTAAAGTATTTTGATTTTGTTTTTGGATTTGTTTGCTGAATAATTACTCTAAGGCGGAAAGTTTTCTGATCTGCGGCGTTGATGGATTTTTTCGTTATGAAGTGGTGCGTTAATCGAGCATTCGCGTTCTTTATTATTCCATTCCATATTGTCCTTCCGCGTTCTCGTCTTTGAGAAATTAAATCCTTTCTATAAGGACGAACGAACTTCCCTTTTGAATCCCACCCGTAGTATTTATAGCTCCGTTGCTTCGCCTAAGCTTCACGCTCTGTTGTAATGAAACAATCATATAATTGCTTTGTATAGTACGCTTTGCGCATATTTTGTCTTTAGCGGGCTAAGCGACGTTGTCTCCGTATTTGTATTACACAGGTTTCCTCGTTGTTCCCCTTTTTAACATTTTACAATATTCAACCTGCCCAATGTATAGGCGATGTTTTGAATGTGCTGGTAATTAATTCCAGGTACGTGCCAATTCCCATTAGGATGCGGTTAGCTCCGTTGCTAGTCCGGGCTTCTTACCTGGAATGTTTATTCTGCTCGGCCTATTTGTTTTTTATAACCTGACTGATTTATACCTGTCGTTTTCTAGTTCTAGCTAAATATGTGATTAGTACTGCCAGGACGTGCCGTCCAGTAAAGAAATGACGAGGTTAGGCTGAAAGCCAGTTAGTCATGAGGCTTGCCATCTAGCAGGTTCTCGAAAATTTTCATCGTGACCTTTATAAAGTTTTATATAAACTTTTGGACCTTCTAGACCGTGTGGTATGTTCAACCATCATGTAAGTGCTATTGATAGCGCTGATGTTGTTATTCGGTGTGGTAATGTTTACATACTGCGTTCCGGGATTTTTGTGCAAATGTCTAGCCCGCTAGCGATCATTGTCGACTAAGCTTTCTTAGTTGTTTTTTATTTTTTTCGGTTTACCATGCGGATCAAAGTCTTTCTGCATCTCATTTTTTTGTTGTTGTGGCGTTATTGTTTTTCAGTTTGCGTGTTGTTTGTTGTTGTAGTTGTTTTGGGCTTTCTTTGTTGTTTATTTGTATGTTGATTAGTCTTAATTGCCCACGTGCTCTGTAGTTCGGGGTAGCGCATGTGTGCAGTCGTATTGAGGAGTTTTTTCTAAATTGACGAAACTGACCGCATATGTCAAATGAACCAATGTTCAACGTACTGGGCGTGCGCACTTATTAGCTGCTTAAAAGCAACTTAAGGTATGTGTAAAGAGTGAGCGATCGGAGATCGAGGCGTTTTTCCGGCATGGTTATCTGTGCAGCATTTTGGTGGTGCCGCCTCGGTATCTCACATCCTCGCCAAGTGTATCGAGCAGGCACCGGTGTTTGGCAGAAGAAGCTTAACGCTTCGGTCTTGCGATCTTTGAAGGAAATAATTCGACGTGAGTAACTGTGTTGATCCGCTGTAGCCGTTTATGAATGGTGTCTCCCCTCCCATGTGTATGTGTAATTAGAGAATTGCTTTGTATATGAGCTTTAATATTGTTTCGTTTTTCTTTTTCGAACTTAAGTTAGGCGAAAGGAAAGTTACATTTTCTGTACAGTCTCGAGATTTACAGTAACATTATTTTGTTGGTCTCATTCGTGTAAGTTATTATCATTATTCTTTTCTTCTTTTTTTTTCTTTTACTGCAGTGGGTGACTGGTTCAGCAATATCGTTCGGCTCTGTTCTTCTGTGCAACTATGCGATGTATGTATAGTGCTGATGATGCATATCTGTTCGACCATATTCTGCAAATATACATTTGTATCATAAGCTACTTGTACGGCGTTCGCTACCTCTGCTTTTGTTACATGCTTTTGCCATATTCTGTATGCGGTGTGCACATAGTGACTGTCAATGGCCGCCGGCAACCCATATTTTTGGACGCCCTTCTTTTGCTTCTCTCTCTCTCTCTCTCTCTCTCTCTCTCTCTCTCTCTGCGTGTGTGTGTGTTGTTGTTGTTGTTGTTAGTGCTGTTGTTGTTGTTGTTGTTAGTGCTGTTGTTGTTGTTGTTGTTAGTGCTGTTGTTGTTGTTAATTGTTTTGTTGGTGTTGTTTTTGTTGTTGTTGTTGTGCTTGTTGGCCCCGCAAACTTTTAAGTTACTGCGTACGAGATGATTTCCAGGCAGAGGTGCGCTCTTTTTTTGATCCGCGATGCAGAGAAACGGATAATCATTACCCCCCCCCTTTCGTTTTTTATGATTCCCCCGCCCCCCCCCCCCCCCCATCGTCGTGCTACCGAGACTTTTTCCTCCTGCAACGCATTCCCCGTGCATTAAACCCATCGATACTATCCATGAATCTGTTTACGTCCTATTGATTTGATCCGCGCGATAAGTTGAATCGAAACAAAATCATTAGGTGGTCTCCGAATCCAGCCATATCGGGAAATCCTTGCTATGGAGACAGGTGAAGATGGGTCAGTGGTTTGTGTAGCCATCGTGACTGGATGTATCTTCCAGAAGTCTGCCGATTACAAGCGTGCATGTCTATCTAAAAGTTCGGGTAACCGGATCCCTATGAAAGCTTGCGCTGACACAAACGCTTCCGTACACTACATGTGATCGTTTTGGGCTGCCAGAATCAGTTTTGGTCTACTACTAAAGTTGGGTCTGGAGGGATAAATTTTTACCGAGGAGGCGCTAGTGCTAGCCGTCTATGCATCGCTGAGCATTTTCATACATCTTACCCCGAGCATTCTACGTTCACGCCATTCTGCAACGCGTTTTGACGGGCAATGCCGAACCGGAGTAGCAGCAGCATTGACATTGCCAGAGCCAAATGGGGAAGTTCAAGTCGTGCAAGCCGCGTGCGAACTAATGGAAATCTGTCGATTATGCTCCGTTTCCCTGGAATCTTTCTTTGGTATTTACTACGTGAGTATCTCGCTGAACATTTCACTTGCTCTCGTAAGGCAAAAGCTTGTGTACGTGATCAAGTCTAATTCGGCGTCTAGGATTGATTGATTGGCTGATTAGATATTGCGATATGAACGTGGTTTGTTGTGGCCGTAAAACGTGACGAAGTCGCACGACCTTGACCATCATTTAGTTGTAAGATGATGAGTAACTGAGGACTTACGTTTTGCATTAATGCGGCAGCGACGCCTGAAGATGGGAGATCCGAATTCGATGAGCATGTTTTTCTATGGAGAAACGACTTCTCAAGGGGTACCTTCGGGTGAAATATGTGGCTTCGTCGGTGTTTGCCCCTTGTCAGTATCGCCTTTCGGCAGCAACTGCTAGTCTTTTCAACATGCGTTTCTCGTTGGACTCCAATTCAAGGTTTGATTACTGCAGAGTTAGTAGTCTCATGTAACATGCTTATTTAGTCTAAGTCTCGTTTATAAAGCGTCTTTATTTTGTAGTTTCAACCGTGGCTTGCGCAGACCCAATCCACATCCAACGAGTTGAATTGCCGAAGCTCAAAAGGCGCCATGCATCAGAGAGAAGAATTGGCACACATACAGAACCAGACCCACTACCGCTACGGCCGCATTTTAAGAACTTTGAAAGTCATCTTAACTCGCTCCAGACATTCCGCGACAAGCGACTCGCTGCGAATGACGCAAATCCAGACGCCAGTTTATATGCTTCGTCGTTTCCTCAGACTGTTAAGGCTGCGTCCATCAGAAAAGCAGCTCGTTCGTTTAGCAGAGACCGCGTTCAAGGCGCAGGTCAAGAAGCTCTAGATCATTACAACGCTGCTGCAGGGACCCATATTGACAGAGTTACAGGACATCAGGAAGTTGAGTCGGCAGAGGGCGTCGATATGGACCAAGGTGATTTGATATCTATGAGCGAAAGAGTTGATAGCCCGAAGCTTCGCAGAAGGGGAAACTTCTCAACTTCAAATAACTTCGCTCCCACTAGAATCAGCACCATGTTGCATGGCGCGAGACAGCCATTAAAAGTTACATCTGAAATCCATCCGTCTCCGAAATTAAGTTCGCGAATTGGTTTCCGTGCAAGCGCGATTCCAGCCGATCGAAGTCTACACAAGAATCAGACTCGAAACGGCACAAACATGGCTTTTATGCCGCTTGTTTCATATCCAAAGGGAAACCAAGTCTATGAAAGGACGGAGGACTTTTCGCGTCCGCCAACTTTCCAAGCTGAGTCACTCCATAGTGGGTCGCAGCGGATCTTTCCGTCCCAAAGTCCTATGCGTAAGTTAAGTTTTCTTAATTCAAGTACAGGTGGGTCGGTGAAGAACCCAAGCTCAGCGCTCCCTAACCTTTCCAATACGAAACAAAGTAAAGCGCATTCGTTTTCGGTGACCAATCACCCAAAGGCTTCGGGGAGGAATCGAGAGTTAGAAACTGGTATGGTACAATCGAATTCCGGACGCTTGAGTGACAACGCTAGACCATGGCATGAAAATACCTCTCTAGACATTCACCTTGGACAGACTATTCCTAGTCGTTCCAAGGACAATAACTTGAAACTGAAAGCACTTCTGTTGCGAGCGCTGCAGTCAAAACTTGGTCATCAAGGACGTGCAGTGACAGAAACTGGGAGAGCAAAAGCGGAAGGACATGTCACACAGTCGCTTCAGATATCCGGGAGCTCTGAAGCGCGTGTCTCACAGCATAATACAGGCCAGGTAGGAGACTTTGCAGACTTGAACAGCGGTCCTGAACCACTCGCTAACAGTCCTGCAGCACCGGATAGCAGCAAAACCAAGGCTGCTTTTCTTCGGTTGCCCGTTGCGCGATATAGATACAAAGAATCTGCGGCTTCCTTGGATCACAGCGCTGGCGTCACATTAGCCAGCCGCATCAAGGAAAGTGGATTTCCACAAGAATCCCGCGCGATAACTGAGACCAGTCACGACTATCCTTGGGCAAATCAACAAGCTTTCAATCACATACCACCGGCTAACATTGAGACCGAGTCTGAGAGAGGTCACGAGATAGCCGAACTCGAGCAGACGGAAGGGAAGTACGTTGAGCCTATGCAAGGTTCCTCTCACCTTTTCGCCAACCCACAAGTCAACAGCTACTCTCAACTTAATCCGGCAGGCTCCCGGGACGATCCGCAGCAAGTACATAAACCGTCTCTCGATGACCTCTTGGTAATGAAAATGAAGGAATACTTGATTCAATTGGCAAAAAATGATAGCACCATCAAGCTTAATTTGGACGACGAATTTTTTAATCAGCAGACATTCCAAAACGACGTTGGATCCCCAGCGGCGCATGGTCGACGAGATAATGGCAAGAACTCATCAACACTTTCCTCCGCCGGAAGCCGCATGAGAAAGAAAGTCCCACTCGTGAGTAGCAAACCTTCCACCAAGCTGAGGTCCGGGGCAAAAATCAATTCCTCAGCGCCTGTGGGACAACTTACACATGGAGTAGCTCCCATTGTTGGTCACATTCAGGGTAGCACCATTCCTTTGTACGAGAATCAACAAGGATATAAGAGCGTTGTTGAAAATGGTGAGCCTAGCCGACATGCCAACCATGAAGAAAACGCTCTGACTGCTGATAGTTCTGGAATGGGAACTGACATGGAAGCGCCTGGTCTAGCGAATTTATTTGATGCTGAGAGTAATTTGGGTTCCACGAACAAGCAACAACGTTTCATGGAGAAGACTGCTGCTGGCCATGTGACTCCTTCATCTCCTTCTGGGACACCAGGGAGAGATAATGTGCTCGAAAGACACGTTACGTCGCCCGTAGCAAGTAGCGATGGAGTCGCCGAAGTTGATGGCGACTCGAGCCAAACTATAGACAATACTGAGACTTCATCTGCTAATCAAGGTACAGACTGGATAGCAGTTAGTAAGCAAGAGCTTGAAAAAGCTAGCAAGCCTGCGCATCAGCATGTTCAGATTCAAAACTTTTACGCTGCGGATGACTCTAGCCGGCATAGCAACGAAGAGGATTACAACAAAGCTCCTAGTGGGGAGGAGGCCATTTATGGACGTAAGCAACAGCTTAAGGCAACATCGTCAGGTCTCGCGGAGACCGAAGGAATAAGTGCTGGAAGAGTTTTTGGTGAAGATGCTATTAAAAGTAGTACTCAAGTGATTTACGAAAAAGATCGGCATCAGAGTCCAGGAGATCTTGGACCAGATTCACCAGAAGACCTAAGGGGAGAAGAAGAAAAGAATCATGAGAAATTCGGTTATTCGCAAACTGACAGGGAACATGATTCCTCGGCCATCAATGTCTCTCCTGAGAGTATGGATGGGGCTCTTGACGAGGAACATGAAAGAGGAAGTGGTTTCGAGCAGCATGAGCATGACGAGACTACGTTAGAAGCTGTCAGGCATGAAAATGAAGACAAACTCCGTGTGGAAAAACCTACCTATAAGCCGAAGGTAACAGATTTGCCTTACCAGAAGGGGAATGATAAGAGTGACCCACGCATGGAGAATGAAAGAAATAAGTCGGACAAGGATGGTCCTTATTATAAGACCAAATTTATCCCAACGGATGCTCAAGACATGGATAAAAGCGACAAAGATGAAGCCAGAGTCCCAAACCGCCAGCCTCAAGAAGAGGAGCCATCAACTTCGAGTAGTGCAAAGTTTTTTGACACGGATGCCCGTGAAACAAAATCTGACGATGAGAAATCCCACCGAAATGAATCGAAAGAAAACGAAGGAGCTCAAATAGTAAACCCTCAAGGAAAGCCAGCGGCAACTAGCGAAGACAAATATTCCTTGGACGATTTAATAAAAGTTGAAATACAGCCTACCGACGCTCCAGTTCGCAGCCAAATCGAGGTAAGCGCAAGGCAAAGTCACATCAAAGCTAACCAATCCATTGAAAATGTATTGCAAAGTGAAAATCACGTTGACATGTCTGACTATGCTGAGACGGAACAGCCAACGTTAGAAGGGAGCAGTAACGGTGAGCTAATCACTGTAGAACTTCAGAGTGATGATGCGCCATCAGACGCTTCTACTGAAGCACGTGATACGGAGTCGTGGTCCAGAAGACCAATGTCGCTAGATCTAACAAAACTGCAGTCGGGCAGTAGTAAATAACAGAAGATCTGAAGGAGACGCGTATACCCTGCATTTCATTTCCGATCCACTTTACGTATATAGGTACCTTTGAATAAGATTAAGGTACGTTATGTTGGCTTTAAGAAATTTTCGGATTTTTGGAAGTGCATTTTTACTAGTAACCTCTACTTATTCCAGCACCGTACAGCAACATCCCATCGCAAATGATTTAATAACTAAGTAAATAACTAAATGTTTAAATACATACTTACTTTCTTTTATAATCTTTTTTTATTTACTTATTTATTTCACTTCTTGATTTATTTATGTATTTATTTATTTATAAATTCGGATCAATGTTCATGATATAGTTGTCAGATTATTTCTTTAAAATCTTGTATATTTGTTTTTTAATGTCCATTGTTCTAACTAAATTTGAGGCAGTCACTTCTTGCTTTCCTTTGAGTTAACCGCGGCGCGCAGACAAAAATATTGGTCAATTGCTTTAGGCCAAATTAACCTGTGTCATAAAAAACTGGCCTTCGAGATAGTATCGTAATGTGTGTGATTGTAGTGTTTCAATCCACAACAACAACAACAGCAACAACAACAACAACAACAACAACAAAAACAATATTTATTTCTCTCCTGAAACGTGTAATACAGGACAAGCCTCCAGCGTGCTAACGTTCTAAATATAATAATTCAGCTAGTATCCTTGCGTCTCAAAATGGATGGAATTGAAAAAACTAGGAATTGGATGGACATACGGCGGCGCTTATAGCGATGTTTAACTAAGATGAGCAACTAAAATGAGAAGACTGCAGACAGCAGATTCTGCTGATGCTTATAAGCAAACGTACTAGAATGTTTAACTCCTATGAATTTAATGCTTTATGAGAGATCATCAGAGGTCTTAAATAGGCAGTTCCATGAGCGCGCGATATGATTCTAAACGCTCGTTTTTTCGTCCAAATAACTTAGATAGTTTAGCTCTTGCCCAAGCCACATTCCCAAATGCAGTATGTGGATGAACGGACGCAAATTACAGGCTTCTCGCAGCTTCTGTAAAGACTTCTCGCCTTGGCTATCATCCCAATGTATTTTTATACCTTAGACTAAACCTACTAATATTGCTACTTCGGGATGAGCTTTTATCAAGAGTGATACTTGAAAATTTTGTATGATAAGCACGTTCGATAGAAGTTCCCCTAAATGATAGATTCGAATGGCAAATGGCAAATCATCAAGCGTCTTGTCGCCTGCAAATATGATATATTTAGTCTTTTTATTATTCCCAGGCAGCTGCATGAAACCGTTGTTCTATCTGTTGCGGTTGCTCACTCATAGTAGCAAATAGGCCACCGATGCTATCATGCGAGAAAGGCAGGTTTGCATCGTCTGTAAACATAACCTCTAGCCGAGGAACAGAAGTCACAAGATCATTTACGTAAAGCTGGAACAGCAGTGGGCCCAGTACAGAATCTTGCGGAACACCAAATGTGAGAGGAAGAATATTGCTGGTTACTTTATTGATCTCTACATATTGGCTTCGGCCTGTCAAGTAACTCGTAAACCATGAGATGCTAAATTCTGGAACTTCATACCATGCCATTCTATTTAATAGGATGTTATGATTCACAGTGTAGAAGGCTTTAGCTATGGCAAGGAAGATTCCCATGGTGCATTGCTAACGTTCCATTGCCTTAGTGATGCTTTCAAGCAACTCTAGAATACCAAATTCAACAGAGCAATCTTTTTTAAACCCTAACTGCTTTGGATCAGTTATTCTTGTTCCTTCCTTATATGCAGACAATTTAATCTGAATAGTCTTCTCCAGGACTTTTGAAAACACTGATAGAATTGAGATGGGTCGATAATTAGTTATGTCAAAAGGTTCTTCAGTTTTTAATATTGGAATCACTTTAACAATATTCCTGTCCTTGGGGAACTTGCTTTGCTCAAGTGATTTTGAAAATATATAAAGCAGAGGTGCAAGTAATTAATCACAAAGAACTCTTACCACATCGGAATTGATGTTAACCCGACCTGGAGATTAATGTAGTTTAAGACACTCATTGGCATCCTTGATATTCTTGCCTGTAAAGGCTCCAACATCGAAGTTACGGATAACTGGTTTCATATACTCATCATAATTGTGTTTATTGGCAGAGGGCTCATTTGCATTGCCTTTAGCATGTCAGTCGTCGCCACAAATGAAGAAAATGCTCAAAGAAGTCTCTTTTACTCCGGAAAAGCAGAAGACTGCTTGCTAGGTTGTCTCTTGACCTGACACAAGAGATAACTAATTAGCGAGCGTTCGACTGGGACGATGACAAGTATTTAGCGCAAGACACACGAGAGGGTAAATTTGCGGAATCAAAAGCAGCCTTTCTAATCCAAGATTCAATGAGACAGGGAATCGCTAAAAGGAACGCTCACAGAACTTCCAATTACTCTCGAAGATGGACCTGACATTTGTTAGGACAAGATTGCAAAATGAAACTACAACTCACCGTTTAGAGGACTTCTTGCAGTGACTGACTCAACAGTGGTTTAAGTTGAATTCTAGTTTGCCGGTGGCGCCATTAACGGCAGTCAACTTCCAGTGAAGTGTCCACCAGGCGGACCCGAGGACGCTGAAGCAATAGACCTTTCCCGCATTCCAGAGTAGGCGCATGGAAACGAGGGTGGAAGAAAATAAACATGGCGACTGGCGATGAGCACACCAGGAAGCTCGAATAACGACCGTTTAGAAATTGATGCTATAAATTTGTCGAGAACGAGCTTGAGGAACTTCCCTTACGAAACTTCCTTGTGAAAGTAGCTCAATTGGACTTACTTTCTGTTTGTATTATTAATTAGTTTCGTATGTGTACTTTCTGTTTGTGTTTCTATTGCCAAGCTAATTATTTATCAGTTTACTTAATTTGTGTGGTATTTGTGTGGGTTAATTGGTTTGTTTCTATATTGAGTATATAAACGGCACGAGTTTGTAAACATTTCAAGATCAAAGTGACGGGTGGTGAACAACATTCTACAAGTGTTTCATCTATCTTCTAAATCTTGCACAAGACTACTCCTACGGTGGTTTAGTCTCTGCATCCATTCTATTCGAGCCTGCACATTTTCCTACAAAATTGATTCAAGCGTTAGCACTACGCTTCAAAGTCGCATCACGAATGCTCTCCCGAGCTTAAACGAACCTGGATTACCCTCGGCAAAGTATTGGATTGGAAAATCGCTTAAAAGGCAATGAATCCGCCTGTATGGAGCTTCCAATGACATGCCATCAATGGCACTAACTGCCAGTGATGGTTGCCCACTCTTCTTCCTTGATTTGCTACAGCTTTTCCGCTCCCTCTCAGCCACTGAAGCTGGAGCGGAGTCAGGCCAAGTCCCCACGATGAAAGCCATATGTAAGGCCTTGATGCCAACAACGAGACAAGACGTGCAAATCCCTTCCATTCCCTACTGGAACTCCATAAAAAAGATACCCAATAGCCCTTTCTTGGTACGACGTTTGATCTCTATCCAACAAGAGCTATGCAACTAATTGTATACAAAACTCTCTGTGGAAGTTGCGTAATAGGATCTTTCCCACCTGCGAGCTAATGAGTAGAGCACTAAGAAATATGCACACCCCAAAAGGCCTTTCTAGCCAATTAGCTTGCCGAATATGTAAGAACGTGGATGAAACATTTCTGCAATGTTTTGTCTCGTGCCAAGTTCCCACATTTGCGTGGTGGCGGACGCAACAATTATTAACAAAAATACTCAACTCCTCTATACCTATTCCTTACTTGCATCTCATTCTTGGCGATCTCAGCCCCATTGAACAAGTGACAATACGCCAGCACAAACTGGCCCTAACCCTCTTTTCCTATGTTGTCTATGAGGTATGGCAAGCACGGTGCAGGAGCCACGTAGAGAACGGACATGACTCGCTCGCGGAGGTCTGGTACAACATTAAGCACCAAATAAAAGGTCTAACATTTCACAAATTCCGGGTTCCCCAAGAAAAAAATAGGATAAGAGAATTCGCAAATAATTTTGCCTATTCCAGCAAAATCTGCGTGGTCAACCCCAACAGCCTTACTTATGACTTGTAATTGACAGGTGCTGGCTAACGCCATTACACATATACACCTCACGAACATTACACGCACGTGGCCTTTTGAACGGTCTTTTGAGGTCATCACCCACTTGGGTGACGTCTGAGTATTGATTTCCGGAGTTTTTTTTGGCCTCTCGAGGCGCGGATTACGTTTGCAGATTTTTATATCTTTTGAACGCTGTTAGCGCAAACTTGTATGCCCTAATTACATATGACACTCGAACGTGTCACCACTATTTACTACGCGTCAACACTATTCACCACGGGATTTGTAGACTTTTTGTTATGCGCTTATATGTTATTGCGCCTCAGCGTACGATTTCCTTGTACTGTCGTTTACTATGCAGAAGGCCACATCTTTCAAACATATCTTTTGTCTGATGTGGAACCATCATAAAATTGGCTTGCAAGTGTAATGTTACCACATGGGTCAATGCCAAGCAGCCCCTTTTAAGTCACATGATGTTTAAAGTTTGAGTACAAAACGCTTTGAATAAAAAGGGAGGATTTGCATCGACAAAATAGGTCGGTGCAGTCAATAATGAGGCGATTGGATGGATACAACTTATTAAAAGCATTAGGCATTGTTTGATTGACACATTCTCGACTTGGCCATATCGAAGTGCTTCCCAGGGCAAAGAAAAGGGAATTGCTCGAACTAATCAAATATCGAGATCGAGTTGACTTGGGGATTTAAAAGATTCTGGATGCATGAGACAGACTAAAACCACATTGAACCAGAAAAATAAGTAACTGATCGAGCCCAGGCCCAGGAGTCCAGCCCAACTTAGACCGAGATTTGCGTCAAGTTGCAACAGACTTTGTTGCTTTGGTAGATAAGTTTTGGTACTTCAAATTTTCTCCGTTATTTCCAAGGTTATCAAGTTTAAGAAGCACCCCACCCAAAAGCAATTTTTCAACAATCATTCCTGTAAATGACTGAAAACTTGTGGCTAGTTTGGCAATGCTTGATAATTAAGCATATGCTGCTGAAGTTTGAGTAGTCTACTATTTACATCAGCAAGCTTGTCTTCTGCTGACCGAAGTAAGGTTGCTAGAGCACTATTTTTCTCTCCAAGTTTCCCATGTCCTCTTGAAAACGCAGACAATTGTCACACACTGACTTCTCGAAGGAAGGTCCAGGTGAAATGTCAATCTTTTCTTCCACAGAAGACATTCACAAACGCTGTCTAGGTGATCTGCGCATACCAGTCTCTTTAACTTGTCGAAAATCAAATACGGATGGCACACTGCCTTTAACGAGTGTTTTTCGACCAATACCGAGACTTACGCGTACTTCATTGGCTTTAAAATGAAACTCACAGACCCTGGTATTTTTATTAACCCTGAAGTCATCTGCTCCTCCTCTGCGACGATATTGAGAAAGTACTCTACTCCATTGCTGTGCTACCTTATCGTCTTTAGGAAACTGAAACAAGCTTATTCCAGACGTCGTACTTTCTCTTGTTACCGAAGCACTCTTACAACCAGGCACGCAACAGTACTTTCCTTTCCCGCAACCACTGAACTCCTTCGGCTTTGATACAAATGAGAAACTAGCTCCAACATTTTCAGCCATGACTGAGCTATAACGAAATATTATTTTAAATTTCTCTTATAAAAGATATACTGAAACTTAACCGGGGGTCAACCAAGACCAGCTTTCCACTCGTTCTATTCCAACGCTACGCCTCCCTCCGCCTCCTTTCCATGCTATAAATTTTCGCGAAAACGAGAATCGGGAAAGGTCTATATAATCAGTTAAAAATTAAAAAAAAAACAAAACAAAAAAACAAATCCTTTAAGTTAAGATTTATTCAAACTACCCATTTGGGCTTCTTCTGGGACTCCTGGACCACCCACGGTTTGACATATTTCCGATCAACGTAAATCGGAATGCAGTAAAAGATTTCGTGTTCCTTCCAGTTGCTGTGTGTGACTTCAGTTAAAGGAGAATTAATGGTCACCAAACAAGTTAAGTTAAAAAGATCCAAGGGCTCCTAAAACTTTGATCTCTTTATT